>JARVLU010001462.1:17828062-17847688 GCA_031762415.1 Simpsonichthys santanae
GCTTACAGTATCTTTTATTTTTAAAAAAAAAAAAAAAAAAAAAAAAAAGCTGTAGGTTGATTTCTTCACAGAAAGCTCTGATAAGTAAATTAAATCCATCTGAGACCTATCAGAATGTTGCTTTGGTGGAAGAAATCGACTTGGGGATATCTGACCTTTTTGTAAAGTTTGCAGTCAATTCTACATATTAGCTTCAAACAAACAGCTAAGAAAGAAACAGTACTGAATTAATGTTAATTCTTCTTTGCTTCTTATTTTACCTCTAAATCTTCAAAATTAATTATTTTTAGGTTTACATAAAAATATATTCCATTTACATGTATATACTGATCATCATTTCAGAAATGACCATCATTTTGTTTCAATGCAAGTAGAAAGCTCTTTGCAAAAAAAATAAAATAAAATAAAATAAAAAAAAAATAAAAAAATGAAATTTACAAACTAAATACTGTACATAAAGTCAATCATATATAAACAGCTTTTGATGACGCATCAAAAGGAGATAAAAATAAATACAGAAATGGAGAGAGATAAGAATATCAAGCCTGGTTAAAAACACGAGACTAAAAGAGAAACTTGAAAAGAATCTAAAGTGTGAATCTAATAAAGAATGACTATGTTAGCCTAAGCTTCTCTGGCAGGCTGTCTTACAGCCCTGGAGGTTTCAGTACAAGGTACGGAAAACACACCAGCAAGTGTTGTGTAAAGAGAGCATCTGTAGTAACAAGCAGAAGGAAATGATGGAAATGATACTGATCAGTCCGCTTTATAAAGTGCAGTTCAGCCAGAGGAAGGGAAAAGAATGATTCATGAATAATTTATCAATGCATCTTATTCCGAGGTGCAACACAGGACTGCATAAATCATACAAAGCTTCACTTTAAATGCTTTCAGAAAGAAACACACATAAAAAGGTATCAATGGTGATATCACTTTACCTTCTAAAAATATGAAAAATGTTTGGCTGGTCTCAAAAAGCTATGTTCTGATTACATAAATGTAGCCTTGTTGAATGTTTTAAATGTGTATGATTAAATAACTATGATCTCATTTACAAATGTTAAAAAAATCATAATGGACAAAAACTAAATGGAGGCAATGACTAAAACAAACTTTTTGAAAAGGTTTGCTTTGAAAAAATAAAGTTTTAAATGCGTAGTTAAGAGTAGAGGAAAAGTGTCCATGCCTGCAACAAAAGACAATATCTGATATTGATCTCCAAATGTATTACAAACGTTCAAAAGATATTCACAGTGGTGGGCACAGTTCTGCTAATACTCTGAACCATCTTTCTGCTTAGCGGAATAGCATTTTAGCTTACTTTGAATACCTTTAGCGGGAATAGCTTCCACTAAATTTAAATCTGTTAAATTCAAGTCCACAATTTTTTAAAGACAGTTCTCCGCACTAAAAGTGTACAGGAGGATGGAGATTTACACAAAGTGAAGCTATGCTATGCAGGGTTAAGCAAAGTTAAAAACCACCTGTGATGTCATCAACTTCCCCCCACCATATCAACTACCGGTACAAACAGTGACTCGTGGTGTCAGTTTACAGCCAATAACAGAGACTTTTACATAAATCCCAAACCAAACCAGAACAAGAAAATAACATGAAAACCCCATTTTCATACTCAGAAACATTGTAAACAGTCAGTACATATAATTACTACAAAGCATGCTTTGCAATGCTCACACCGTATCTGGGACGTGACTCTCTCACACTTGATTTCACACATTTTTAACTTTAACACAGACAGATTTATTACTGAGATAATATTGATGATGACGCACAGCTACTTTGTAGTTAGTTTAGTTAGTTAACCACAAAGAGGATCACTAAAGTGAGTAAAATGATTATAGTAAAAGACATGGGTGGAGACATCCACGCACACTGAATGCATCACAGCAGAGTTCTGCTCCGCCTCTTTAGTTTTGATGGACCAGATTCATTTTTGAAAGCTCACCTCTGAGGGATATGGACGCTCGTAAATCACAAGCAAAACGGTTCATAAATCACAACTTATGAACTGTATGGAGTTGTGTTCACGTACAACACTGTCACACTACATACAGACAGTCTTACAGTATCAGCGACAGCAGCGTATGATAAAAGTTAGCATTTTAGTGTTTGCTTCCGATAATTTTTTAATCTATTTAGCAGTTAAAGCTATTTTTTTAGCTAGTTAGCAAATTAGCAGTTAGTGAAGCCAACCTTTTGTTTAGCTGTGCCCACCACTGGGTATTCAATTCCTGGCCTTAAATTCTGGCCTTAGCTGCACCCGAGCATCATATTTGTCTTATGCAACAATGTCTATAAATATTAATTCAAATCAGATAACTATTTAATATTTTCACATTTTTTTAATTTTCTGCACTACTAAATGCTGCCAGGTTCTCTCGCAACAGATACAGCAAAAGTGATTTTTATTTTATTTTATGAGGCTCAGCTATGTTAACCCATTTTAGCATTTATTTTATTCAAACAACAACTAAATGAAGATGTCAATCAACAATATATCTGAATAATGCAAACAATATTTTGTTGCATCTTAGAACAAAAACACAATATAAGAGGAAATCACTGCATTTTATTAAACTAAACAAATTAGCTGGAGAGAATATATGCTAACTTACAAAGCAAAAGCTACAGGGTCTTTTCTTTGTGGCTGAAATAGATTTAATTTTTTTTTAATAGCACTGTGCTAGATGTTTCCCCTCCACAAAGTCCATTTCAGGCACACAGCATTACTGCAAAATGCCTTATGATGATTTGTGAAAAACTGAATATATTTAACAGATGTTGTTAACTGAACTAAAACAAAATTCATATAAAGAGTAATTTTGATCATGCTTTTTTTTTCTTGCAGAATAAGCTGTATTTGAAAAACTGCCAAAACTGACAGCTGGTCCTATCAAAGCTCTGCTTAAAGGTTGCAGAGTAGAAAGGTTAGCGCAGTTGCTGAGGACAGGAGAAACAAAAGAGCAGTGTGTTGGGAGACCACTAATGACCGCACCAATTGCCATCGTCCTCCCTGACACTCTTATCTTTTCTCCCCAGCTGCATATAACAACCGTCCAGCATTCAGTTGAAAAGAACCACCCAGATCAAAATCAAACAGACTTCTGCTGCTAATTTTCTCCTTTCTTACAACCTACTGAAACAGCTCCGATGTCTGTTTCATGTTTTAATCCCGTTATAATTTCAACAAGGGAATTCAACAGCATGGTTGAGTAACAGTGAGAGTGAGGATGACTTAATTAATTAGCTGTTTTATCAGGAACAATGTCCCAACAGAAACGGGCTGCTTCGTGGGATGCATGTAGATTTATGCTGTAAAAAAAACCTAAATCAACTGATGTACAGATTACATCAATGTGCCTCTGGTTTTAACTTACATCTGATAATTATTTTACTGAACTGCATCACTGCATGTACGCTAAAATTTGGTACAGATCTATGTTAAAAATATGTATAGTGTTCAGCTAGAGCAAAAACTTGTATGGTCAGAAAACATTTAAAAGAAAAAATATGTGACGTCAAACCTGTAAGTTGTTGAGGGGATCCATCTTCATTACAGGTCCAACAGTGTTGAGAGGAAGGGTCACTTCAATACTCTGGTTTGGGCTCAGAGGGGTCAGAACCTGAAGGGGACCAGCAGGAGCAATACCAAAGCTAAAAAAAATAATAAAAAAAAAATCACAAATTCTGTTTCTTGACTAGTTTACTGTATGAGTTGCTGTGGAAGTTGTTTGCACCTGTTTCTGTTGAACTGGATGGCAAAATCTGTCATCACGCTCATTGCTTTATTTGTCAGGGTCACCTCCATTTGGAAGACCCCAGCACGACGAGCAAAAGTGCCTGAAATTTCAAGGCCCTTGCCTTTCGCAGCTGGAAGCCAAACCTGAGCAGAGAGAAGATCACTTCTTTAAAAACTGATCCATGACAATGCAGAACTTTTAGGGTTTTATTCCGGTGCACTGATTCACCATTTTGGGGGGACTAAAGGCTCCCATAGGCATACCAGCTCCACCTCCGAGATCAAACAGGTCATCCAGGCCACCACTAACGGGGGCATTGAATGAAGCTGGCATTGCAGCTGGAGTAGCACCAAAACCAACTCCCAGCTGTGGATCACAATGCAACAAATGACACATTCAGTGTGGCACTGCAATCAAGTAATCAATACCTAAGAAATGTCAGAGAAAATGACTTACAGCAGAATTTCCTCCAAGGTCTCCACCAAGCTGATCCCGAGAAAGAAACAAAAGAAAGTTTAAAGAAACAATACAGATTAATAATTGCATATGCAAAACTAAATATTGTTCTTAAAGGTTTAAAGAGGGTAATAGATTGATGGAAGGATGTGAGGGTCATGAAGAGTAACTTTGGTAATTAATGACAGCTATAGGGTTCACATTTTAAACAAGTAACGATAGTAAGGGAATATCTACAGACATGAACTCCTTGTATTGATTCAACAATTAAGGATTAGCATGTCTAAAACTAACAGGTTTTGTTCAAATACTGCTAAATAGATATGTCTATAGTGTTGGTGAAAAAAAACTGAGCACAAAGTAAGTGGTCAGTGTGAATCTATGAAGCAACAAAGCTGAACTAATACTGATACAGAACATTGATGTGATTTACTAAAATCCCACCTAAAGTTTGAAAACAAACAGTGCAACACAACGTCCACACACAATGTGATTTTGCTGAGTGGGACTACTGAGAGGAAACAGTGCTATGGCAGGGATCAAGAGGTGTTGGATTCTAAGCTTTACAGGTCCAACATGGTCTCCTAGACCAACCTCAGTGGGGCTGTAATCTGGGGGTGATGGGGACTGAGGTGTGTTCATCCGTAAAGGAATGGGTGGCTGTTTGAAAAATGATAAACACTGAAGAGCTCAAAGATAAAATCAGAAATGGACTCAAGAATTTGACATCATGCTCAGTGTACATGTTAGGACAATATGAAATGAGAAATGAATTAATGATAACTATTGGCAGAGAATAAAGAGCACATATTGTGCTTGTAGCTATACAGCAGTACTGGTATATCAGATCTATAACTACAAATGGTTAACTTCTGGAGTCAACTCAAAATCAAGATGGCTGCCACAGCTGATGAAACTTAGGAAAAAACAAAACTGTTAACTTTGTCAACTTTGCAAGCAATGAGCTAAAATCATGTGGTAGTAACCGAGTGATCCACAACATATACTGTACTTGTGATGTCAATGTTGCTTGAGAAATCTTGTAACGTTAATTTTCATAGAATAGTTAAGACAGTTGTAGCTCAAATGCTCAACATTAGATGATTTTATTTTTTAAATCTGGCATTAAAAGCAGCGATAGATATGCATTCCATCAAAAACTACATTGCAAGCTGTGGTGGTTGAGCAACTTTAAGGAAAAATAAGGCACATTAACTATAGAAAGGTTTAGATTTGTAAGCACAAGTAATTAAAAATAATAAACCTACACCTCAGAACAGCAATGGAAAAGATTGTCAGATTTTGAGTGATTGTACTGGACTAAGTGATAAATCTCATTGTTCTTTGTCTCCATGTAAACCTAACAGGAAAAGCAAAACAATAACATAATAAAAGGCTGCTGCAGGCACTGTGTATTACCTTGAAAATTGTCAATAACAGGGTTGCCATTGTTTTTTATACATTTGTATCCAGGAGACGTGAGCAAGAAAGGGTGACTGTGAAATACGAATAACAATTACGATACACGTATCAGTTTTTGTGTTTTCATATTGATTTTTGTGGCATATAGCAGCCTGTGTGGCTTGCTGCTCTTAACATTCCCTGAGTGTACACAGCTTGTTGACATCAATGCTTCCACTTAACAAACCATTACATCAACGACACTCTTTGGCCGAGCTAGCCGAACAATTACAGCAGGCTGGCCTGTTGAGAGGAGCTTTTAGAGGACAAGATGACAAGAAGTGCTTGAGCAACCGTGCAGTTTTTGCTTGATGCTATTCTAAACTCCAAAATAACACTCAACTTGTACCCAAGCAGTGTATAGGCTCTTCAGACTGGCTTTTTAATATTGGTCTTAAAATTATTTATAAATGGTGTATTCTCCCTCCTTGTAGTTACCGGCTCAGACTCATCTCCCATCTGCAGGTGCAGCGTTGAACAAAGAAAACACACAAGGTCAAGAAGAAAGAAAACGCTCAAAAGTAAGTTTACAAAAAGGCAAAATGTAAAAATAGATTGAAATAAATGGACAGAACAGTTTTAGAAACCTGTAGTTTTTCAGAGAAGTATTCATCCATCCATCCATACATACATACTGTATATACATTTAAAAAAAAAATACCAGGCTATCCAGTCCTCCTCCAAGAAGATCCATAGCACCCATCTGCACACCAGAGGTGACCAGTGGTGGTGGTCCTGTGGTGGTAGTGGGTGTCAAATCAAGATTGAGAAGATCACCCAGGAGGTCTCCCTGGGATGGGATGACAGCAGGTGGAACATCAGAAACCCCAGCAGCAGAGCCTGTGTCTGGGCTCTCAACACTCTCCCCACTAGTAAAGAAAAACAGAGAAAGTTTAAAACAATAAAATTTTTTTTTTTTTTTTTTTTTGTGATTTACTATTAAAATAACATATAATCCTAGTGATTTATTTAATTATTCAAAATGTTAAGATGCGTATATAATAAACTCTTTAATCTAAAAACAATTTCACACAAGTGCAACTCAAATTTTAAAACCACAAAGTCAAATGTCCTAAATAGACTAAATAAATAAATAAAAATAATATGACTCACGATCCAGCACTGCCTGGAAGTCTCTTGTGCTGAACACCACGGCTGCCCTCAACAAAGGCATTGGGGGGCTTGTGGTAGACGGAGGCCAGAGTACCAATGTGGCAGATAAGCTCCTCCAACAGGGTCGGCTCAATCAGATCTGTCTCCTCAGAAATTAGAGGCTTCTCAGCCAAAACCACCTCCTTGGCAGCCACAGGATCCGTAGAGAGCAGACGCCAGTAGATGTAGCCTCTGTCCCTGAGGTCTGGGTTATCTGAATCCTGCAGAAAGACATAAAGGAACAACAAAGATAAATTATAAGTATACTGTATTTATTAAATATTTAATGTTGAAAAGCTTCTTTCTTGGACCTGAAATGAGATTTTAAAAAATAATTAAAAAAAAAGACACTGAACAGTTTGCCTCAGGAAAATGCTAAGATGTGGATAATGCATGAAACAACCTGAGAATACATTTTTGTTTGAAAGCTTTTTGAAGTTGGGGGAAAATTTCACTAACCTGCTACTTTCCACGCACAAGGCACAAAACATTCAGATCCATCAAAACTATAAAAAGCAACAAGTCCTCCCAGATCTATTTCTTTTTAGAGAATCCTATAAAAATGTGTAAAGTCATGACATCATGGCCAAAATCTGACAAATTATTTGCCATTTTACTATATTTTTAAATCAAACATTTTAGACACAAAATTTAATAGGCATGAAAATTGCATGTTGAGGTGCTCTGTGTAATTTATTATCTTAATGTTCAAAACTATAAAAATCTACATCTAATGAGAACAATTTAGACTTATTAAAAAAAAGGAATGAAGAGCAATAAAGAGCAAGCAGCCATGTGCAGAGAGATAATGACACAAAACATGTCATGAGCTGAACCATTGCTTTGTTTCCCCCGCCTCACCTGTGTAGCTAAGCTTAGAACCTGCTGCACCAGCTCCTGTGTCTCTGTGGGCTTTTTCAGGAACAACTTGACAATTGCCGTCAATAGCTGCAACTGCACCTAAATGTCACAGTGGAAACACATCAAGTTACAATAGCTCATAAAATGGACTGCCTAAACATGTAATACTGCGGCAAAATGCCTCTAAGATGAGAAGAATAAGAACAAATGTTTACTGCACTGCAAACACATTTTCAATAAATGAGTTTTTACCATTCAGGGCATAGCTATGTTTCACAATTTCATTGCAAAACAGATTGTTTCAAGTTAAATGTATTTCTTGCAATCTTTTGGGTTTGTTAAAAATATTGTTCACAGTAATGACATTTTATATTTAATATGTACTGCATATATAAATAGTTAAATGTGTTTGTATGCATTCAGCTCATTGAACCAAGGCTTTATTTTTTATGAAATGTGATTCAGCTAAAAGTTATTGTCTAATATATATTTGCATGGCTTCCGGTCATAGTATGGACAAATTTACTGGAAAAATACCATTAGTCTTAGCATTGTAATAATGTTTCATATTCAAGCATTTGATCTCAATTAGTATCACAGGTGGCTTAAAGGATTTCATCAGCAGTTCTATTTAAAGGGAACACGCATGCCACTGGGTAGTTACTGTTGTGTGCACCACACGTACATCAGAGGAAGCAAAGACCAAAGCTGTTTGAGGAGCTCAGTAAAAAAAAAGTAATTATACATTATCAATAAAATAATTTTAATTGGCTAATATTAGCCTGATCAAAAAAAAATTTTTCACTCTGATATGCTTGTGCAAACCTAACAGATTGCTAAGTAGGAAAATGAACTAAAAGCAGCCACTACAACATGCTAACTGTAGCACACAGTTAATTTTGTAAAACAAAGATGCTCTTTACATATTATTTTAAGGTGCACTTTTTTTTTGTAAATGTTAAATCTACATTTATTTGAGCAATTATTGATAAATTCTGTGATAGAAAAAATAAACACTGACCAAAAATAAATAAATAATTGTGTTACACACAGTCTGCCTTGATTTCTAAAGAGCAACATCAGAAATAGAAAAACTCAGTTGACCTCATTATAGATATCCATGTTAAAGATAAAAGATTTAAGACCATCTCGAAGCAGCTTCATGTTCATTTAACCAGAGATGCCATTATTATTAAAAGGAAAAGGTTCACGAGAGACTTGCCAACCTATCTGGATGCAAGAGAAGATGCAACCCTGGGCTGATCAGATGGATAGCACAGATTGTAGAAAAGGAGTCAAGAAATTAATTTAAAATCATTCAAACTGAACTCCAAGGTCAAGACTTGTCACTTTCTGATGGAACCATCTCATTTTGAATCATTATGGACTACATGGAAGAAGTGCCATGCAATGTGATTTTATGACTTAATATTGCCATCGATATTTATCTGTTGCAATGAACCCAACATTTTCGTCACTGCCTTGTGTAATCACTATCATCATAACAGGTGTGCGCATCAAGGTCACTGAAGATCCAGTCTATTATGCTTTGGTATAATAGACTATGGAGGCAGTTTTTAACGGTTCTAAGCATCTCCCTATGTGCTAAGCTTTTAATAAAGTCTGAACTGACCTTATTATCTATACAATTTCTGATGCATCCTACTGTGCCTGTTTTTCTAAATGTATGTAAAAGAGTGATATGTGAAGAGAGATCTAGCATTTCTAAAGTCTTGCCTTGAACATAATTGTTAAAGTATAATTAAGCTTTTTACTTCTCAAATTTCTTTAAACTTCTCTTGAAGTTCTTTAGGAAACTACTGTGACAGACATGGTACTTTGGTAACCTTTCTAAAATGTTCACTGCTTTTTCAAAGTTTATCTAGCACATTATTTTATTTCCAAGCCCAAGGAACTACCAGCACTAATTATAAATTAGAGGCACAACAACGGTTAAAGTCACATTTGTGTCAAAATAACAGAAAACCCTGCACCACCCTAAACACACCTGGGTACTTTCATCATGGAAACCCTCCAGAAAGCTTTCCAGCAACTCATCAGCATTGTCAATGCGCTCAGCATACTCCCCTACAATCCAGATCATGGCAGCACGTGCCTCCGGCTCATCCAACGAGTCAAGATTCTCACACAGAGTGGCAATCACACTCTCATACCTGCAAATAGTCACATGAAAACAACATTACGCGATATGAATTGTAATAAATGAGTGAAAAATTACAGGTTGAAGGAAAAAAAAACATATACTACAATTTTCCTACACTGAAATAATTTATTATTGCTTAAGTTACCAGGTGAAAAGAGAAAAAAAAAATCATCTTTAAGAAATGCAGACTGATGATGGACTATCAACCACCACATGTGAAGCTTTTAAAACCAGGTGTCAAACAAACTTATATTTTTCAACATAAATTGCATTTTACAGCATACACAAACATCAGCATTACCTGCAGAGTTGTGTTTTCTAGAAACCTGGTAAATGCTAATGTATTCACTCCTCTTGAATCTATGACTCGAGGACTTTTATGCTAGATGCTAAAGACTAATGCTCTCTAGAGTGGTTAAAATACTTATCTGCATACAAATTTGGTGGAATTACTAATTCCATTTACATAATTTTATCACAAGATATGCTGTGGTACAAATGCTTAATTGGTAGAAAAGAGCAAGCTGAACTAGATGGTGACTAATTTGGCCCAAGGCGTGAACAATGCCGAACTGAAAGCTCTGCAAAGCAACTCTCCTAAAGGCTCACGACTCCAGGGTGAGAGTGTACTGCTGTGTGGGAGAGCTTTCTGTCTAGCACATGAATCCACCTCATAGTGGAAGTCACGCTGCAGCCAAATCAGCCTGACCTTTGACCATAAGCAATCATGGTTAGACATCAAAAGTGTCCATGACATATAAACCTTGCTTTTGTATTCTTTGTTACAGTGAGTTTTCACTAAGACAATTTACAGAGCAAGAAAAACAAGTGAAGGTCATCTATGTCTGAATAAGCCTCTTTTTGTTAACAACGCAAGTTACTTTCATAAATCCAAAAAATGTTTCAGTGTGGCACTTCTTCACATTTCTTGTGAAATTATGATTGAGGGTGAAGGCCATGTTTATAGAGCATAAAAACTGTTAATTTAACTGTTAAATCAGCCTCAGCAAGTTCTTATCTACTTGAATTTTACCACTGAAACTATATAATGAAGTCTTTAGAAAATATGATCATGACCACGTTCACATTTAAGAGGAAACTTACTTGTTGGGGTACTTGCGAAAAATGTCCTTGATGACTACAATGGCCTCCTGCACCACATAATTGACCTTGGTCTGTATGAGATCTAGCAGTGTGCTGACACAGCGCTCTGCTGATTGCTAACAAACAGAAGGGAAAAAAATAATCAGAGGCAGCAGTTTGGAACAATAACAGGCACATATGTTTGGATAGATTCTACACTTTACACTGAAGTATAAACATACTGATAAAGGTCTACTTGTTTTAGCCATGGTTTGACTTACTGGTGATCATTCGTCAGTCGCAGTGCTGTGACTGAGAATAATTATGAATACATTTGTGTGCATATATTAAACATCTGCTTGATAGTGTTTGACCAAAAAAGTGCATCACCTCTTTCTGTTAAGGCCAAACATTGCAAATGTAACTGAGGTATCATAATCATTTTTTGTGACAAGGGAAACAAATTGGGGCCTGAACATCTACTGCTATTATGATAACATGTTCATTTGTAACAATAATGTCTGATTGTTATGAAACTGTGCCCTGCATTTGCTTTAGAGATAACTGGGGAAATGTAGCGATTATGATACTACTCTTTGGAATAGATCAAAACTGCTAAACTATTTGAGCTACGTGATACCATTGTAAAATAAAAAATAAAAAATCTCCAGCTGTCAGTTCTTGAGTTCTTTGTTAATTACAAGGTGAAAAATCAACAACACACCCACCTCCACTTTGATGGCACAGCGGCCAATGGCCCTGACCGCTTTACGCACAAAGTCCACATCCACCTCAGTGGCATACTCCTTTAACTCAGCCAGCACCTACAGTGAGACAGATTGTTACTGAAACTTTTTACCTCCATTTTAAAAGCAGCCTACGATTATGATTGATTCTACCTGTCAATACATTACCTGGGCAATGTTGGCTTGCGATGCAAGGCGAATCATAATGTCCAGCTTCTCCAGTTTGACATAAATTGGGTCATTGTACTTGACAAAGAAAACCTTCATTTCATGTTTCAGGATCTCTGGGCTATGTCACAAACACAAACATGTAAGTCGTACAAAGGGAATGAAGCACAACACATCTGCTTCAAAACGAACATAAAAGCTGGCGAGAAAACTACCCCGACTCACCGTCTCTGGACAATAAGGTTGATGTTTCTAAGCGCCACATACTGCAACTCTGGCTCAGCTGAAAGGAGAGTGACCAGCGGTGGGGCGAGCTTCTTGAGCAGAGTGCCATAATAGTCCAAATCTTTGGGGAGCATTTCCATGAACTTCATTAAAACTTTAACTGCTGACAACACCACTGCAGAGTTGGCATGGGAGAGCCGCGGGGTGACACGCTCACAGATGCTGGCAGATGTTAATGATATTAAAAAAGGTAAGAGATAAAAATTAAATAGAACCTTAGGGGAACATAAACCCACTGACAAGCAGGAGAGGAGATTTAGCAGTAGCATTATTTAAAAAAAGACTCACCTTTGAGACTCACGGTCATCACGAGGTGTGTAATTGGCCAGACAGTCAAGGATAAATATCTGTCCCCACTCTGTACATTCATTAAGAGCTGTCAGCAACTTATTAATGGTCTGAGGGTTTAGGTCCATCAGATTACTATTGGGATGAGATTCTGCAATTTCAGACAGTGCTGCTACTGCATTTGCAACAACCTAAAGAGGAAAACAAGGAATCAAATTAATACTGACCTAAATATGACACAGTAACTGTAATTAGGATAGACTTGTGCAATTACAGAGGTGCAATAAGATGTTTAATAAAGTATAACATTTGGCCTAACTCTAGCCAGATGTTTCTGGGTTCCTGAAGGAATCATACCATAGGGTTGGAGTCTGAAATGAGATCTTTAAGAGTGTCCAGGAAGCCCTGGTCCTCTACCAGCTGGGCATTGATGTCATGAAGTTTTGCTACACACACAGCAGCTGTCTTCCTCACATAGGGGTCTTCATCCTTCAAACATTTTCTTAGAGGCTCACAGAGGTACTCAGTGATCTTGTCCACACGAATACAGCCCATTGTACGAACAGCAAGTGCTCGGATTAGAGGGTTGGGGTCTTCACAGTCCTAGGCGGATGATCATAGAGGTCATAAATTTAATGTCAAAATCACACTTCACATTTTTTTTCTTTCAACATCTTGTAAACTAGAAAAGCATTTGAACTGAGTCATCACAGCTTCAGAAATGAAACAAAAAGCAAAAAGGTTACATGCTTGAACAATTGTTAAGGCAACATTTAAACTAAAACTGTGAAGTATGGCAGATATTACACTGAAATCTGAGAAACGCATAAGAGAAATGACAAAGAACTTCACCTTGCAGGGAAACATGTCGCTCACAACATCATGAATAAACAGATTCAAATTACAATTTAATTCCCTTAATTGTTAGGTGTTAACCAACCTTATACAGCTCTGAAAATACCTGAACTCGATAACTTCCAGTTATCCAAAGATACCGTAATTTCCAGACTATAAGCTGCTACTCCTACCATCCCCACCCCCCACATGCTTTGAACACCGCGGCTTATAAAATGCTGCGCTAATTTAAGGATTTTTTTTTTTTTATGGGCTAATGAGCTTCATACCGCCAAAACATTCAGCCTAGTCACACTGGGCGCTCACAAAGTGGCTCAATACACGTCTCTCTTAGAGGGTGGGTCTTAGTGATTCAATGAGACTACTTGTATAAATAAAAGGTTGAATAAAAAATCTGACCAATGAAATTACCAAACAGGTCACAATGGACCAATGAAACAAGGAGGGGAGGACAGAACGGGGAGGTTCTCTCCTCCCCTCCCCGATGTGCCCTCCTTCCTCCCTGTTTCAAAAGGCAGCTGCGTGATGGACAGCACAAGCTTACGCAGGAGGAAGGTGAAGATAGCGATCAGTGACTCCCTGGTAGGCTACTGTATATTTATTTTTAACCAACCATGTTACAGGCACTGTTCAGAAAAAAAATTTGTCGTATTGTATGTATTTGTGTATGTTACTGGTACATATTTAATTAAAAGTTTTTTTTTTTTTTTTTATCTTTCTGTGTAAATATCTCATGTTACAACGTGGACATCCACTGCTTATACTGTAGACAAGAGCAGCCTATACTGTATATTTACAATAAAAAAAAATATTACTGTATTTGGTAGGTACAGCTTATATTTGGGTGCGATCAATAGGCTGGAAATTACGGTAATCAAAATGGTAAAATTCTGAACTTTTTTTTCTTCCAGACTAGTTGCACACCTTTACAGCAGTTGCCAATGAACTGCAGACATTATTCAACTTGAAAGGGAATATAAACTGATAATTTCATATACAGTAGCTTATTTATGGAAATTACAAACTTAAATGTACCTTCACAAAGGTGTTAACAGCCATGATAGCCATGTCTGGCTGACTTTTGGCATAGTTCATCAAGTAGAGGTAAACCAACTTTTTTAGTTCCAGGTTGTCCGTTTGCATGCAGTTCACAACATCTGGAAACAGAGCACTGCAAGAGGAACAAACTGTGATGCAACTTCTGACAAAAAAATATATACTGTATATATACATCGCCTGGCAATATTTCCAGCTGCTCACCTGACATCTTTGCCTACTGTCATTGATGCTATGACCTTTTTCACAGCCTCCTTCTTCTTCTCTTTCTTGTCACTATTTAGCTCTGCTTTGAGCTCAAATATTTCCCCTGATCACATACACCAAAGAGAAAAAAGTCAAATAATTAAATAGCAAAAGAGATTAGGAAAGGTGTACCATATTATAGATGTACCCAGAACACAATGTAGATACAATGACAAACAATGCACATTAATTTGTAAAAAGGCTTTAAAAACAAACAATGAGTGGATCAGATGGTTTCCTTGTGGACTTGCAGTTCTGAATTTTAGATGAAGGTGCAGGAAATAAGGCAATTTTATATCTGACAGATGTAAAGCTTATAGTAATTCAGTAGTTAAACTCTCAAATTTATTGAGCACGCCTAAATAAACCAGCAAGTCTTTTTATATCATTTTTTTAAAATACTTCTAAATATTTGTTAATGAGCAAAATTTTCTGTTAAAGATTGTAGCAACCCGCAATACTGACAAATGCTTCTGCAATGTTTAACAAAAAGATCCAAAATAAAAATAAAAACAAATGTTTATTGCTTCTTGATTGTTGGAAGGGTTCTTAATTTCTATCAAACAGGCTTTCATTTCTTAATTTATTATAAAGCCTTTTCATTGTAAGATCATATTTAATGTGATACGTATACCAGTCAGATAAATCTCATCAAGCAGATGAGCCTGTACAACACATTGCAAATTATTCAACAAGACATAAAACAAGTTAACTCAGGATAAAACATTGCTGTAAGGTAGCTAGGAGGCCATTTTTTTCCAGTTTTTACATCTAAACGACAAGGCACACAAATATATTTCATCTTGAAATACTTAATGTAAGTTTTCCCTCTGAATAATCTGAATTTGGGAGTGGTGATTATAAAAAAAGCTTCAGGTCATCGTGGGAAAAATATTATGTCAGACTTCAGCAAAGTGTTTACCAACTTATGTTGTTTACATAAAAACAAGCCAATGTCTGTTGTGGGTGCAAGGTAATTTTTTTTACTTTAGTTTGATCCTAACCATATGCAGAATGTTGCACTCTGCAATTTCACTAATAAATGTCAACATGCTTTTCTTTCAAAATGCCAAGGGCAAGAACAGTTTTCTTAGTGAGATGTTAACTTTGTACATGCGTTTAGTTATCTAGTGTCTGGTAATGTTACTGTAGATAAATTCACTATATTTTTCAGCTCTCATTAAGCAGCTTTAGGCTTTTTAACTCCTTTAATAATAATAATAAAAAAAAATTAAAAAAAAAAAAAAAAAAACAGATTTCTTCCATCTTGATTTATAGTGCTTCTCCAGTGGCTGTTCCAAAATGTTATTATATTTTGCATAACATAATGGAGGAATACAAATACATCTCATAACTACAAGTTATCTCTGAGTTTTACATTTTAGCATGGTATGTCATTAATTATATACACAATTAGTAAGATATCAGACCTTTCTTAGTAGTGGTGAAGTACTTGGAGTCTGTCATCTTGGACCCAAACTGTCGGTTCTCCTGCAAACAATAAAAAGAGGACTGCAAAATGTGTTGAATGAGTAAAAACTTCATATCAGAAGAGCAGCAGGAAAGGTTAGAAATGCAAACGAAGGGAAAGAAAAGGATTTCCTGTCTTCTCCTGAACAAATACCAAAAAAACAGGAAACAATGGGTTTTGCTGAGAAACTAGATCTCAACATGTTCGTTTATAGAAGATATGTCCAAGTCAGCTCTAATGGAGCCAATAAATTCTTAAGCCAATTCTGAATCCCTTTTGCAGTGTAAGTGACGAGTATTTCCTGTTTTTGGTATTTTGAGTTTCATTTAAACAAACATTATCTCCTCGTTTTTTTTTTTTTTCCCCAGTTTGTAAGATGAAACTTCTCTAGTTTCCCCAGTGTTCGTATTAAAACATGCAGATGTTTCACAGAAATTTAAACTAGGATTTATTAAGAAACTTTAAAAATACAAAGGGCTCAGTCATAGTCATATTATTTTGGTATGTGGCAATGATCATTTATTGGTTCAATTGCCTTCAGCAGTGGTGTAATACAGACACCATTGTGATAATTTTAGAAATATTTCTGTTTGGTAGGCTAAGCTTGTTAATTCAAGTCCAATTTCTGAAAATGTTTCGCTATCAAAATCAACGCATTCACTGAAGGCGAGTAGAATGTTCCTAAAAACAACTAGGATATTGTTCTTTGATCACTTATCGGTTTTCAGTGATCATTTGATTGTAACTGATCAAACTGCCATGCTTAAATTAGAACCCATAGCTGATGTATGATTCATTATTTGAAGATAAATAATTTAAATTTTTAGGAATGTTACAAAATTTCTGTAGTTTTTAATATTAATCTACAATTACTCAGCTTTCACTTGATACCAACTTTTGTCTAATTTGAACAAGAAATAAGACATGGAATTTTGAATCATACCACAATGAGTCTCTGCCTGCTATTGTTATTCATTCATTATTTTTCACTTGTTTCGGAGCTGGATCACAGGGACAGTAGGTTAAGCAGGGAGGCCCAGACATCTTTCCACTGCCACCTCTTCCAACTCTTTTGAGAGAACTCCAAGGGATTCTGAGGCCAGCCAAGAGATCACACCAGCTTGTCCTGGGTCTTCCCCAGAGGTCTCATCCCATTTCCTCACCAGATGCCCGAACCACCTCAACTGACTCCGCTCGATGTGGAAGAGCAGCGATTCTACTCAGTCTCTCCCAATTAACTGCAATTCTCACTCACTCTTTAAAGGAGAGTCCAGCTACACTGCAGAGAAAACTAATTTTGACCGCTTGTATCTGCAGTCTTGTCCTTTTAGTCACTTCTCAGAGTTTGCGACCATAGATGCTGGGAACATAGACCAACCAGTAAACAGAGCAGCACAACTCCCTCCTCACCACAATGGACCAGCGCAGAGTCCACAATACTGAGGAAGCTGTGCTGTACTGTCTGTTAATCTAAGGAGATATTATTAGGATACCGTAACTCCTCCACTTGAGGCAGGACAACACTCCCAACCCGGAGAGGGCAATCCACACCTTTCTGACCAAAGACCATGGCCTCAGATTTGGAGGTGCTCTCATATTGATTTTACCTCATGCTAATTAGACGTTAAGTGGGCACATGAGATCAATTTTAATTTTCTCTAGCTTATTTATTATTAAACCTATACACTTAATTTTTGTTCCTTTACAAATGTCTTTTCAAGCCCATCATTATACGTTTAATGTGATATAATGAGGTCAGTTTGTTTTGCCACATTACTACATTACTTTTCTAATTGGTTTCAAATCATACAGAACCAAGTGTAACTTGTCCCAAATATGTGAATATTTGCAGGTTGTGTTGTTTTGCTCAATGAATGAGATGCTAATCAAGTTGGCCAAACAAATAAATCCTGAACAAAACAACATTGGACATTTCATCATATTAACTCATCACAATACAAGAAATATTAGAAAACATAACAAAAACTGAGGTCAGAAACAAGTTTTGAGCATTGTGTTAATGTTTGTATAATTTCTTTTGTAATATTATAATGTATTGACTTGAAACTTTGACAATCTCTAAAAACAACCTCATTACTTATAACATTCAAATCTGTGGAGCTAAAATTACAGGTACGGTTTTCATCACATAGACATTTCCTTCACAATAAGCTAGTGATTTTACTTAGCACTGAATCATGAATCTTTTTATTAAATAAAAATGTAACTATTAGTCAAAAAGAAAAACGAGTGTTTGTGATTTTAATTGTAAGTTTTAACTAAACAATGCTGCGATGTGCAAGAATAATTTTCCACAGTTATTTGATACTTGTGAATTACATGTATTTGATTTTATAGTTTTGGCTCCTGGTGACCATAAGGATTTAACGAGCAGCTATTTTATAATCTTACACCACATCGAAGGGTTAGCGCTGACGAAGTAGCTAGCTTAATACGACTCGACTTTAAAGACGAAATATTATTTAGAACAGCAAACTGACAACGTGATACTCATATGCTTATACATATATACCAACTAAGAACTCGAATGTTTAACTCAGGTTGGCTTTAACATAATTCATTAAGCCACAAAGTGAAGAAAAGTCTTGCTAACTGATTAGCTAATGATGTTAGCGTTGCGAATGTGTTGAGATACAAGCCTACAGAGTTTGCAGTTTACGGCAACATAGTTAGCGAAATTAGTGTCGATAAATAAACAACTATCGACGGTGTTCTACTCATTACTCACGCATAACTGGTTGGCCCATTCCTGCATGTTTGCGGCAGATGAATGAACCAGCTGCTAAAGGCTAGCGGCGGTACGTCCGCTGATAATTTGCCTGTCAGCCAACAGCCGAGACATGACCTTCTTAGACGGGGCTTAAAGAAGCCTTTGTCGGGATAGTTAAGCTCTTAATCTATCGGCCTAATTCGGACCTTACCCAGCGAATTAACGTACCTTCTGGAGTTGTA
Source organism: Simpsonichthys santanae (assembly GCA_031762415.1). Lineage (NCBI taxonomy): Eukaryota > Metazoa > Chordata > Actinopteri > Cyprinodontiformes > Rivulidae > Simpsonichthys > Simpsonichthys santanae. The sequence goes on from JARVLU010001462.1 coordinate 17,847,089, forward strand.
ATGAAGTTAGTCACACAGCGAATTAGAAGAGAAAATCTCCAGAGTTTACCGTCTCAGGCGTAGGAGCTGCGGCCTTAGACTCCACCCACTTGTTTTACTTCCGCCTTTCCACAAACTAACAACTGTCAAGCGACGTCATAGTACGTCCATTTAACTTGACCGCTTACAAGGCAGGGAACAGAAGAGAGGGCACTGGAAACATATAAACGTGTTCTGTCACCCACAGTGAAAAAATACCCGATGCAACCAAACGATTACAAGTGGATTTTTTTTATTTTTATTACTGAATGGACCCTGTAAGGTAAAAATTCTAAGTTGTTTCAAACAAAATGCTAAATTTGTACATTTCATTTATCAAAGTTGCATAAGAATTTGCTTGTGTGCACACAGATTTTAAACATTCTGCACAAATAAATCTTGAATAAATCCTTTTTTTTTATCTTACCAACATTTTTTATTTGTTTTATTAATTCAAACCCAACCTGCTGTAGGGAGATAAGGCAGATTAATTACCTTACCTATCAATTAATTATTCATGACTAGTTCAAGTCCAAAGAATATTAATTGTGTTTAAACGGGTTCAATTCTTTTTCAGATTAG
>JARVLU010001462.1:17847788-17864549 GCA_031762415.1 Simpsonichthys santanae
CAAATTAATGGAATTATATGGTCTGTCCCCAGGAGGTCCTCTGAGACAAGATGGACGGAGGAGGTTAGATCACTACACTGCTTTCAACACTATGCAGGGAAAACATGAGGAAAAACACTGACAAGTTCATAAAGTTCAGAGGAAAAAAAATTTATTACAAGAACAATTCGACAGCGTGTTGAGAATTTAAAAAGTGAAACGTTGCAGTATTGCTATTGCATACATTTTGCAGTACACAATGTCAAGCAATCTGTACATCTTACTGAAGAAAATGACATCAAATGACAAAGAAATCACATCACATTCAGATCCTACTGGTTGACGTTAAAGATGAGCGAGACCAGCAAATTTCCTCATTTGTACAACAAGCTTTCTTTCAAATCACTCATCTTTATGGCCGTCAATCCATGTTTCCTCAAAGTCACAGTTCATGTAACTGCTTGATTTGAGCCCCCGATTGATTTAAAAACTTTAAAGAAAACAATGTAAAACCGACAAGCCTTACTTATTTTATGTGACTTCAACTGTCAAATAAATAATTTTGGTTGTAGGCATTTTTGAATGTTGGGGAAAAATACATATTTCTATTCGTCTGAAGAATCCACAATTTTTAATAAACGGTTTTATTAATATGCTGAGAAAACTGATGAATCTTTTAATGGCTCACATTGTTGGATTCACCTAAATACTTATTCAGTTACAGTACTTTGGACACAGATGTCACCTGAGCCAGCTGAGAGCTGATTTCATAAATAAATAAATAGACCAACATCCCTCCCTTCTTTACTCCAACCCTGTACATATTTTCATACCATATATATACAAACTTGCCTATACTTTCTTTCTAACCCATACGTAGTCATGCAAAAACATTTTCCCCATTTTTTGTTGTGAGAAGAAAAAAAAAAAGCAGAATCATCTGGAAGTTTCTGCAGGGCACTGACTCCAAAACTCCAACTTTTCAACATTCAAATACAATTTATTTTACAAAGTCTACAACTGCCACATACCGAAAACTGGATTTTTATCTCTGCCACTGAAATCTCGTCTGCTGGCAACAAGAATGTCACAAGACAGTCTTATTATCCAGTTTCAGCATCTATTATTCATGCACTTTGTTTCCACACATGCACAGTCAAATTACAGCCCGTCTTCAACCACCTAACATCGTTTCAACATCATCAGCACTAATCAGCATCACATGTCAGTCTGAACATGTGCAGTAAAAGGAACCTGATTTTAAAAAATGTACAGTACAGTAAATGTCTCTTAGCCACTAGATGTCACCATTAGATGTGTCATTTCTTGTGTTTAGAACAGTTATCAGGTATCATGAGTTGTGTACAATTAAAAAGGGCAAGGTTTCTCATTTTTGTAAGTATTCACACTGAATCCCTTCGATTTTTAATAAACAGTAAATAATGCTAATGTAGTGTCGTCAAATTGAAGCAAAGAAAACATTCAAAAACTCGTCTGTAACAAATCATTTAAGGCAAAAGGGAATTGTCAAGGCATTTCCAACACCAATATTGCATAGCTAAGGCAGCACAGATGGTAAAAACAGCAAATATGTACATTAAAACTGTATATTCCACACCCCCTATGTACAAAAACACCCACTTTTGACTGAGCACATCGGCGCGTATTTACACATTCAATCTCTTCAGCGTCTGACTCCAGCTGCTTGTAGATTGGTCAGAAAAGAAGCTCCTTTCAGTTTCAGTGATGATGACACAGTTACACAAAACTCAATGCCTTTTTCGATTTTTCACACCTGATTCACCTTTAAAATATAAATTAAAATGTTGCACTGCTGTAAAATAACCTTAAAACCAATTAGGCATTAAATAACGAATATTAATAATGACAACGCCAACTGATGGCAAAAATGGTTGACACAGTAAAGTAATATTGTACAACTGTAAAGAAGTTTGTTTTATGTTTATTAAGTTCTAAGGAATGATGGTGCTACTTTTGTCTATTGTTATTTTACTGTATATTTATGAACATAGCAAATCATACAAGATGACCACTGATATGGAGCATCTTAGTTATACCAGTATTTTGACCATCACAGTAAACAGAGTGTGTAATAAACTACAGGACAGTCGATCCATTTGACTAAAGGTTTAGTGTTTTTATTGTTTGAGCTGTTTATAAAGATGAAACCTTAAATATCGAGCACTTTACCAAGACAGAACACACAGAAGCGCACATGCTCTATCTCTGAAACTCAACTGTGAACGTTTTAGAACTGTCTTACTGATTGACACACCACCACCACTCTTTCTAATATACACAAGCATAAAATCATACCTTTGGTAATAAATATTTTGGCTTGAGTGCAAAAAAGCAACGTGAACCTCTGGTGTCATTCAAGGAAAAAAAAAAGTTAATTTAAAAGTGTATATTTAACATCCAATCCAAACAGTTTTCATCTCAAGTCTTTTCTTTGTTACACAGTAGTCCAAGTTTATGACAACGACTGCGTCCATCAGTTTTGTATTACAGCTTCAGTGTCCAGGCTACTCTGTGCAGGGTAGGAGCGATCCTTGTTGTCTGGGGGGTCTGTGAAGGCCTGCTGCAAGCTCTTGAATGAATGTGAGCACTTGGGAGACAGCGGTGGTGTGTGGCAGGGCGAAAGTGTTTCACGAGTGTGAATATTTTTGCAGCCGAATGGCGTGGGGATACGCGAGGGGGTGTTTAGTGGCCGGTTGTCAGTGCGAGGCTTGAACCTCCCAGGTTTGTGCTTAGAGGCCGAGTCCACATCATTTGCATTCTTTTGCCCGTTTTCCCCGTTGGTCATAGGCAAAGATGGCGGTGGAGAGTCGGAGCGGGATTCGCTCAAGCTGAAACACGTGGAAGAGTTTTCACTTGAGGAATCATGGAAGGGGCAGTCCTCAGAGGGGGAACGGGGTACAAGTGATTGACCTTTAAGAGGCAGAAGGTCATTATTTTCTAGGATGTAAGTGGAGTTTGGAAGGTGATTTGCTAGGGGCACATTTTCAGTCATTGAGTCAAGCGGACTCTGTTGACCTATGAGCTCCCCTGTTGGAGCACAACTTCCAAGTTCTCCATTAAGATTTCTACAGTGGGAGGCAGACTGGGAGGGAATGTGATTCATTAACCTGTCTGTTTCTCTGGACAGAAAAGAGGGAAGTTCCTTCTCCTCCACCGAGCTTGAAATGGCTGGGAGCTTCTTAAGGCCATTTTTACGCTCCCCCCAATGTTCACGAGAACCTCCAAGATTTTGTCCAGAAAGTACATTTAAAGGATCCTCCTGTGGCTTGTGACGGAGGTTAGTTCTCCTGGATTCCTTGAGGTCAGGTAGAGTTCCAATCTTTGTACCAACATTTAGCGAGGAGGTGGAGGAGTTAGAAGAGGAGTAAGCAGAGTCAGAGACAGTGGACTCAGTGAGTGCAGGTACACGATGAAGCCCGCTTACCTGCAGGGTTGCTCTTCCTGGAGCCTTACTGATTACATTTTCTTTAACCTGCTGGGTATTGGCCAGAAACTCAGCCTCAAAGCTGCGATACAGGTCCTGTTCCTTCTCAGGGTCCAACGGTGGCAGTATCTGGTATCCAAAGCACAGTCCTTCATCTTTGGGCTCCTGAAGTTTTCTGCCAGAGAGGTTTTTGGGTTGGCCGCGTCCAGCAGAGCAAGGAGCCTGTGAGACCTGAGGGGATCGGGTAGCGTGGTTATAAGAGTTACGAGGAGATGGCTGTGTTGAGCGACGCCCTCCAGTGGTGACAGGTGGTAGTTGCCGGGCTCTCCCTGTGGATGGTGAACAAGGGGCTGGAGGTCTGGGCGTAGTTATAGTCCTCTTACTGGGGCTGCTGTTGTTGCTCTGGACTCCTTTTATAGGGGAATTAGAGCATGAAGATGACTGCTTCTTTGTAAGTCCAACAACCCCTCTAGGAGAGGATGGGGGCACCTGTTTAGGCACCAGGTCCTCTCGTCTTCCTGATGGTGATGGCTGCACATCTCTAGAGGAAGTGTTCCCACTCAGGGCATCACTTGAATAAGTACGCCTGGATAACATAGTTTGACTGTGGGAACGAGGAGGATGAAGCCTTCTGTGGACCTCATAACCTAGAGAGCGCCCCCTGTCGGTGCGAGATGTAGGCGTTCCATCAGGGGACCCTGGTGGCAGGTTTGGTTTGAGTGTTGGAGAAAATGACGGACGTTCCTGTGATTTGCTCCGGGCACGAGGCACTGAAGGTCTCTGGGATGGAGTCTGATTTCCTGAGCCTGTCCTCTCAATCATGTGCTTCCCTTCTTTGCGATTCACAAGTAGTACTACATCTTCGCCAGAGTGCCACGAAGAACTGCCAAGTGAGCGCTTTCCTCCTCCTCCTCCTCCTCCTCCTCCTTTGGAAGAGGCTGTAGAAGAGTCACTGTCTCCAGAGAGACGTCTCGTCATCTGCAACTTTGCCTCCCTATTCCTGCATTGTAAACAGAAAGTCATCAATAACTATAGAACAATTACAAACTTGGAAAAAAAAAATTAGACCATAACTTTTATATTTTCATTTGGATTCCTTCAACATAGTACTACATAAGTGGAAAAGGGGCAACATGCATCAACGAGAACCCCACAAACTGTTGAAATTGATAAAACAACGTGGCATTGCTTGAGCAATACTGAGGATTTGAGAGTATTTGCACTCTGTAAACAAAGTGTTTCTAACCTAAGGCTTATGTGTGGCTTGTAACAAGGAGTAGTGACAACCAGGGGGATTACAGAGAAGAGCAAGGCGGGTCAGGATTAGACGTCTCATAGTTTTTCCAACCTAACACACACCACAGCTCTTTCTCAACACTGCAACAGGAACATCAGGTCGTAGCTCACAGGTTTGGATGAACAAACCTATATATCATACATCAGTTGTCAAATAAAGGCTTTTATTACTTCTGTGACTGAAGATTTCAATTCATCACAAAGTTTACTTAGAGTGCTTCCAAAATAATACCAATTCATTTTCTCCCATATTCCTTGTTATCTTCCTGGTGCTCCTTGCTACAAGACGTATGAGCCCTCAGCCTCGGAGGTCATTGAATTTTATAGTCTGCAAATACCCACAAATCCTCAGCATGCTCAATAAATGCCACACCATTTTATAAAACAGGATAATACTTTGTATTAAACTTTTTTTTAGGTTTATCAGTGATGTTCTGATCAGTGTAACTGGACTTTTAACAATAAAAACAAAAAAAAAGAATCAACTGTCAAAACTCCACACATAAGTCAGCTTAAAATATATTTAGGAATGGCACAAAATTCAGTCTTTTGTTTTGAATTATGATGGAAGGCATGCAGATTTGACCATGTTCAAATAATTTTTTCCTGCACCTTTATTTCTGGTTGGATAAGACTAGTATCCTGATGTTTGCGTCATAGCCCACATGTTTACCTCTTTACTTCTACATTCAGCTGTACGCAGCTGTCCAGGGATAGTTGTGAGAATGAGCTTCACCTTTTCAAGCCCATGTTCAAATGGGATGTCCTTCATTTTAGACTGTTAATCTGAATGAACTGTTGCCTTTATGTTTTGTCTGAATTGTCAGAAAAGAGAAATGAGCTGCATATATGCTTGTAGGTAAAGTAAACCACCAGTCTGCTCCTAAATGTGAACTATGGCACAGTATTTCTTTGTTACTGGACAGGGATGTGACCACTTTAAACTGGCTTCGTACTCAGTCAATTAATTTATAATGAAAAACAAGACAAAATTGAAAACATCTCATAAAGTCACTCTATGGTGGTTATCATATTGAAAAATAAACTGAATGAAATTGAGAAAAAAGTGGGAACAATTGTTAAAAATAAAAATTAAATCCATCTTCTCCCACTAGGGAGTGCTGTTAGATGGCTGAGTGAGTTGGATTTATTAAGGCACTGTCACCTGAGATTAGATAAATCTGCTCTGGTCTAGTCTGTGGCTCTCTGGCATGTTTATGTACCGTGGTAATGTCCATCTGTGGACGCCACACAGCGAGAAGTAAAAAAATGAGCATGCCTTGTGAGATAACAACAAGTATAACACTTAACTGCACACTTACATGAGCACGCACGCTTACCTGAGAGGATTAAAGTGGCGTTGCTCTGAGCGGTCTCGTGGGGGCTTTGGGAGCAGCGTACGCGTTGCTCCAGAGTCTACCTCGGAACGGGCAGACGAGTTTTGGGATTGAGCTGGTCGGGTGGAAGAGGACGCACCTTGAGGCTCCAGGGAGCGTCTGTCAGGAGTTTTGTAAGGCGCGATGCCATCATTTCTCCAGTGTGGACCTGGGCTGGTAGAACGAGATGAATGGGCGCTGGAGGACTTGCTCTGGGCTCCCTGACCTTGGCCACTGGCTTTAGACTGGTGGTATCGGTGAGCTGTGGAAACACAGATAAGTGGTTTAAACCACCATTGGCAGAGAGCCTGTTCAAGCAACAATTAAAGGCATTTAGTGGTCAGAGAATCCACCGCAGCATATCAAGATGTCAGCAGCAGCTGACAAAATAAGTAAAATAAATTTGGTACAGTTGATCATAATATTTTACTACAGATGCTTGAATATTGGGATTACAGGAACAGCTCTAAAATAGTTTAAATATTATTTATTTGATAGATTCCATTTTGTAAATTTAAATGATGAATTTTCTTCACACACCAAAGCTAGTCATGGAGTTCCTCAGGGTTCAGTTCTTGGACCAATACTCTTTAGCTTGTGCTTCCATTAGGTAAAGTTATTAAATGGCATGGGAAACATTTTCACAGTTATGCTGATGATACAGTATTTATATTTGTCCATGGAACCCAATGAATCCAATCAGTTACTTAGATTACAAGAATGTCTCAAAGACATAAAAACCTGGATGACCCTTAATTTTCTGCCTTTAAACTCAAACAAGACTGAGGTTTTGGTTTTAGGACCTGAGCATCGTGGGAATAAACCTTGCTTTCTTTCACTTCCTCTGGACGGCATAAATTTGGCTTCTAGTTATAAGGTTAAAAGCCTTTATGTTATTTTTGATCAGGACATGTCTTAATACATTAACCCATGTTAAAAAAGTTACCAGAACCACTTTTCTCCACCTGTGTAATATGACTAAAGTTAGAAACATCTTGTCCAAAAATGATGCAGAAAAACTGGTTCATACATTTGGCTCGTCTAGACTGGACTATTGCAATGGTTTATTATCTGGGTGTCTTAAATACTTCTTTAAAAAGTCTTCAGTTAATCCAAAATGCTGCTGCCAGAGTTTTAATGAGTCCATAGGATATTTCACCAGTTTTAGATTCTCCATTGGCCCCTTGTCAAATCCAGAATTGAATTCAAAATCTAACTACAAAGCTCTCAACAACCTAGCTCCATCTTATATTAAAGATCTTATTGTTCCATATCTTCCCAACAGAGCACTTCGCTCTCAGACTGCAGGTTTACTCGTGGTCCCTCCAAAAGTAGAATGGGAGGAAGATCTTTCAGTTATCAAGCTCCTCTCTTGTGGAACCAACTTCCAGATACTGACCATGAGGCTGACACATCGTACAGTTTTAAGACTGGACTTAAGACTTTCCTTATTGATAAATCATATAGTTAGTGTCAGCTTGGGTTTCCTGAGCTATTGCTTAGTTATGCTGCTACAGGCTTAGACTGCTGGAGGACAAACTGACCACATCTTCTCACTCTGATGCCGTCTTTACTTGCTCTACTCCATCTGTTGGTATATGTAATTATTTATATCATTAACATGTGTTTGTCTTTCTTCCAATTGGGGGTACACCTGGACCTGTCCTTCTGTGTTTGTCTGTTTCTACTTCCTGTCCTCTCAAACTCCAGCTGGTTGAAGCAGAAGGCTGCTCATCCTGAACCTGGTTCTGCTGGAGGCTTCTTCCTGTTAAAGTAGTTTTTTTCTTTCCACTGTTGCCTTTGTGCTTGCTCAGGATGGGGAACTGCAACAAAGTGAATATTCAAAGTAATCTGCTGGCTTCCTTGGACTTTACCAATTGGCTTTTATAATGTATGTGCTTGTTTCTGTACAGTGCCCTGAGATGACTTGTGTTGTAACTTGGTGCTATAGAAATAAACTGAATTGAATAAAATACAGTTGAATGATGAGTCATATTAAACACATTACTCAGAGCAGTTTAACAAGTTTAACAAGAGTTTTTGTGAACAAAATAAGGCAGTTCTAAAAGATTATGATGGCAGAGTGTAAATGGAATGTACTTATAGCACCTTTCTATCTTATCGAGATACTCAAAGCACTTTACAGTATAATCTGTGCCCTCATTTACTCATTCATCCAGCACTCTACTAGATCTGCAAAAAAAATAATCAGTGCTTTATCATATTCATACACCAATGGGCCACACATTGGAGGCAATGAGTGGTTCAGTGTCTTGCCCAGGGACACTTCAGCATGTGACTGTTGGTAGAATCGAACCCCCAACTCTTGCATTGGAGGACGACTGCTCTAACCACTCAGCCACAGCCACCCCATGTGAGAGTGGGGCATCTTTTAGTTAGAAACACTGCATATATCACCAGTGTAGATACCAGAGGCAGCTGTAAACTCATCACCTGGCTCTTCAGAAGGAATCTGGTTCAGAATGGTTGGTCTCATGGACACGTGACACTGTGCTGCTGATCAATGTGTGTGAACAGGAAATGTCAGAACAGCTGAACGGTTTATACAAACCTGTGACAAAAATGGTATAATGCCCATAAAATGTTAATAAAAAGAGAATATGGCATGTCAAATCCTAAATGGGAGATGCTTTGTTTTTCAGAAAATATTCTCTTCTCAACTTCAATACAGGTGAATTTTTTTTATGCTTATTGCTGCTTGGCCAATTGCATTAATTATCTGTATCTTTTAAAGACATTCTTTCAGCACTTTCTAAACTTGTGTAGAAATGATTTTGTTAAATAATTTTAAATGACACTTATTTCTAAAGGAGTCACTATAACGCTCTTTTAAACTTGATCATGTGAGTGATCCGTTGACAGTTACCCAATTACTGTATATGGGTTATTATGTTTCTTCATCTCTTGATCTGTTCTATTACACAATCTACTCACAGAGTAAAAAAAAAAAAAAAAAAAAAAAAAAAAAAAAAAACATTAAAAAGAAAAAGTTTTCAACCTTTAAAAAAAAAATAAAAAATAAAAAAAGTCCAGTTTTGTTATTTAACCTTTTTATTTTATTTCTTCTTATTTTAACCATAGCCTGACTGAGGAGCATGCAGCTTCACCAGCATATACAGCTTATTCACTTTTAAAATTCTCTAGCTGGCATAAAATTAAATTAAAAAAACAGATACACATTTTAAATAAAACAAACAACTGTCAGTTTCAGCCTTTGCTTAATGATGACTTAGATTTACTTTCATGTAAGTATTGAAATGACTTGCACATTATAGTAATCTGCACATTATAGTAATCTGCACATTATAGTAATCTGCACATTATCTGAACATTTGAGACTTCCAGGGACAAGTTTGCCAGTAAACAAGTCTTAAGTGCAAGGACTGAATGAAAAGTATGGGTTGTTGTGGATGTGCAATATTGTGTTGGGATTAAATATATTAAATTACATTATTTTCTGCTCTACACCATTTTTGACAAGTATACTGTAATATTATATACAGTACTAGTTTAATGCAAACATTTTGTGCCTAGATGATACTAAATTTGTCAGCTCAATAAAAGGAATCAACTTGACACATGCAATCACAAAGTTTAAATACATTATTGTACAAATACCACCATCCATACTGCAGATTTTAGAAGCATCTGCCCCTCAGTCAGAGCGTTAGATCGCATATGAATCATTATTTACAGCCTTAAATCCGTCATAAATTCTGCAATGTAAAAACAATACAACTGGTTGGTTTTATCACAGCTGGAGGACGTTGTGGAGCCCAAAATGCAGACATGACTCCAAAGGTGCAAAAACAAACTGATTTAATAAACAAAAAAGTGCTGACGTGGCAGCAAACACTCTACTTACAAAAACAGGGCTTGGAACAGGGAACTCAGAGGAACTCCCAAAGACAGTGAAGACATACAAAACACTGCTGAGTAGACAAACGGACCGAGGGACAAGTATATAAAGAGACAGTGATTAACCTAAATGACCAGCTGGTGAGGAGACAAACAAACAGGTGAGAGTGGGAGGTGCAGAAAACAGAGATGTACACAAATGGAAACACAGAAATATAAAAAAATAGTAGTCAGGGAAGAATCCTGACCTGTTCTGGGTCTAATAAAGGAGGGAACAGGAAGTGACCTCACCAAAAGCAGCACAACGACATGGATCATGCTTGTCCAAATAGTGCTCCAGTGTGTCCCAGCCCCCTCCGACCCGCACCATCACATGAGTCCGAAGGACCTGAGGCAGGGAAGAGAAAACAAGGCTTTAACAGATAAAGTAAATGCAACATAGAACACAGAGATAAACCCCCAAATACAGACATTTTAGAACCAGGGCTGAGCCTCAGTGTGATGTGATATACTGACACAACTCTTCCTCACAGAGTTTCGCCCACATCACTCCCAGTTGCTGCCATTGTGAGGTCTCTTCATCACTGTGTCAACTCTCCATTAAACAGCAGCAGAATAAAGAGCCACAGTTCTGGGAAAAGACACTCTCGTTCCTTTGTTGGCTCTCTCAGCTGGCTGCTCCATGTTTTCACAGAGCAGCAGGACCAACTGGGATAGTTGTCACCCCTCGAGTCCACTCGGCTCTTTAGGAGATTTTTTATTTTTCAGGAGACGAGTGAAGAGTGTGGGGTCAGGATAGACAGAAAAGAGGAGTTTTTCTTAGCCCAAAACTCCAGAAGACAACAATGTAGAGCTTCTCTCTTCACTGAAGCAGTAATTTGCTTGATGCGACAGCACAGTGGAGATATGCCCCCGCTCCACTTTTAGTTGTGTAACGCAGTCTGTCAGCCACATGTTTTAAAGACTGCACTCATGAGTCTGAGGGCATGCGAGGCGATCCATAATGATGAACCTGCGTGGGCTGGCACGGAGTTTGTTTCACACACGTGGCTTCGCATTTTATCTTGACCACAGTCCCAAGACCGAAAGCCCATGTGCGCCACGGTCTGACCCCACCTTGTCTCCAACACAATCCCTGCCAGTTCGCTACGTTTTTCAGCTGCTTTGCTGCCCGTCCACATCAAATCTGCCAAAACAGCTCATCTGCTTATCTCTATCCATCCAAAGGGGTATAAACTGCTTACACGCCACTGCTTTGACCTCCTGCCAGTAACAGGTTTACTGTCTGTGTGATGCTCTGTGACCACCATGAGACAGCAGCGGAAACTGGTTGCACCAGGTTTGTAACGTATCGTCGTGACCGTGTGTCCCTGACAAAACAAAACCAAACACTCTCAGCGTCTGATAGGAGAGATTTGCATAAAAGTCGCATGTGTATTTTACTTTCCTCCAATCCTCTCTGATTTTCTTTGTAAGTTTTTAATCTCGTTTCTGTAAAGTGCGCACTGAACCACGTGCAGTAAACTATGAAGACAAATGAATAGTTTTATCCGATGCTTTTGCTTTTGTTCTCACTTATAGCCGTTATGAGTGTAGCAGCAACAGCAAATATAGAGAAATGTTTTATTGGTGTGTGACTGAACAGACTGCTGGCTTGTCATCTGGACTTCATGTTACGAATACTTCATGCTTTGTTAAATATTCATGGTAGAATGCAGCAAAAAAGCAAATGCACAAGGCAAAAAAAAAGGCTTTTTGTGGTACAACGTGCAGCGATTTCAGATATTAACTGATCAAAAATGGCATCAAAAACCATAATACAAAATAATATTAATTGTTTCAAACTGATTAGAAACTACAAAGTATATACCAAGTCAGGTGGCCCTGCTATATATGCATTCTATGATTTTTTTGTTGTCACATATATTACACATATTGCATGACCGCATGGGCTCAGGCTTCTCCAACTGCAACCAAACACATTGGCTCTTTATACAATTGGGCCATAAAAATCATGGCTAAAAAGCCAATCCGCTAACACCACTGTAACATTATTAAGAAATATAATCTAATGAGCTTTAATAGCTCTATTAGTTTTTGTTTTCTTAAACTGTTCCATAAATGCATCAATCGTGTAGCTACTTACATTGTTGAGAGACCGAACCAGAATTGTACTCATGTTTGAATACTGTAATTGTTTTAACTCAATAGTTTTAAATACATTGTTGTTGTTGTTATTTTTTCTTCTTAATATAATTTTAATTTGGTTTTTACTGTTGATCTTAACTTTTCATTTGACCAGCTGTTAAAGGCCCATTGCGAATTAGCTTTGGCTATACACACTGTGATGCAGGCATTAGATTGTCTTGACCTATCTTTCTTGTATCTGTCCCCATCAAATAAACAATAAATAAATATTACATCATCAATGTATGTAATCTGCATCACTTTTCCCAACAGGTTCATCATGTCTTTATTTATACAGAACACTGCAGCAGCAGTTGGGAGTTCCCCAAGGCTGAATAGATGTTTAGGAACCATGATCCACTTTAGATCTGTGGCTCGGCTGCCAGCTCTCTAAACCGCTGAAGGGGTTTCACAGACTCTGCCACAGAGACCCCATCCCTGTTTCTATGGTAACAGTGAGAGACGTCTCGTCGTCGTTGGGGTGTGCTGAAGCAATTTCTTCTTAAATGCTGGTAAATTCAGATATTAAACTCACGGTTCATTTCAGCTGTTGTTCCCCACAGCTAAAAGCCTCCCCTCCCACTGAGGAGAAACCTCCTTTAAAAAATAAAAATCCTCCCCCTAACAACCACAATCTGCTTGTAGAGCCTATTAAACCGTTTGTTTTCACGCCTTCATCCCAAGGTCTTTGTAGCAGCTTTGATTGATGAATAGAGCTTAGTTGGACATAAAAGTATCATTTCATCAGGAGGATAAGGGAAGTGTGTTGGATGCACTTGTAGCTGCTTGAGCAACTTAAAATCACTGTCATCCCCAGAGATGAATCAGCAGAAGGCGAAGGGGTGGAAACGACATGAAGAGAGCCAGTCTGACAAGTCAGAGGCTCTGGGACATGCAAACACACACACACACACAGAGTCCACCCCAAATTTAAATATGTTCAGTATGTTGGGTTTAGAGGTGTGGGCAAACAAGTTTACACTGAGCAAACGCTTCTTATTGAATTAAATAAAATAAAAAATACTGTAGGATGAAAAGAGGTCAAGAAAAAAAGAGCAATAAGTCTTGTTCTTAAGGTAAAGAAGCCTTGTTTTCTTGAATTTCAACAATTGTTTTATGGTCCTCGGTTGGTATTTAAAAAGGAGAAAGGCAATTCTGCTAACTCCATTTTAAGAGTGCTAAGGATGTGAGAAAAGTTGAAAAAAAAAATTATAAAAAAAAGAAGCTTTTCCACTGCAGGACAAAAGGGCACCAAACATCATTTGGCGCAAATAATGTGCCAAAAGTGAAGTCCCGCAGCGTGCAAGTCTTTTTTACGTTCATGATTTTGTTCTAGTTTTAAAGAGATAAAATCATAAAGAAAGCATCTGGTGCAAAGCAGCTCCGAGTCATGAAACCTAAAAAATAAAAAAAAAGAACTCAGTGAAGATAAGGTAAAATAAAGTATTTATGAATCATCTCTCTTTAAAAAATACCGGAGGAACAAAACAGGTGTGGCAAGGTTGGGTTTTAAAAGGGTTTCTACAGATGAAAATAGCTGATAAAGGAAGAAGAGTAGAAGTTCAGATGATGAATGACCTTGAGTAACAAAAGTTTCACAGATTACATTGTGCAAAAAAAAAAAAAAAAAAAAATTACATTTACATTTTCAACACAGGCTAGTACAATATAAGAAATGGAAGTAGTCACGTTCTTAAAATAGTTTATAAAGTAAATACAACAATGCAAGAGTGATCATTTATGTCTGACACAAGCTGTTCGAAGAGAGACAATTCAGACAATGGTTTGTGGTAAGCACAAATCCTGAACCTCAATTCTATTTTTTTATTATTTAGTTAGTTGTTGTTGTTTTTTTATTTGTTGAACTTCCACACATTTCAAAAACAGGAAAACCTTCATGAATTCAACTGGTGAGCTTCACTGATGCTGCTGAAGTTAATAATAGCGTCCAAATAGCTGCATGCACCAAAACATGTGTGTGTCTGCTGATCTGTGTTGAATATAAAAAAAAAAAAACAGGTCTGTTTCAAAATAAAATTATTTCAATGTGTCACGTTTAGGAGCACTTGTGTGAGGTTTCTATGACAAGACGGCAGCGTAGATTCTTTAAAAGGTGGAGTCGTACAAAGAAATGTCAGCTCCGCATCACTAAGGGTTTTTTTTTTTTTTTTTTTTTTTTTTTTTTTAAGTTGTAACACTCTTACAGAACAGTAGGAGTTAAATTAGGAGATGATTCCTAGAAGCCTTTAAATACTGCTCCATTTATTTGAATAAAAGCAAAGAAGTTCAAAAGATGAAGATTAAGATCAGGTTTCGGTAACACAATGATCTGATAGCTGAGTAAATGGACACCAAACGTCATCAAGAAGCAAATTGTTTGGTTTGACCCTCAGTAGTTTAGACTCTGGGTTTCTGTAAATTGAACTATTAACAAAAATAAATAAAGAATTATCTACATTTGGATACATTTGGACAATAATTAACTCCACACTGCGTGTACTTTGCAGATATTGCAAGAACAATAGTTTCTGCTTGTGCCAGTAGTTTACGCACCATTTGTTTACAGCCCTAAAATCCAATCTGCACCTAAAATCCAATCTACAAAGTTAGAGAGTAAAGGTAGAATTCACCTCCTAAAACAAGTTATTTTTGACATGTAAGGCCATTTTAAATGTTCCACCACACAGTAAATATCACATCTCCTGGCACAGACTGAGTGGGGCCAACAAAATATTGATATTCCTGACAGCCAGAGAGCCAGAAAGTGTCATTTAAATGCAGGGAACAAGGAACACCATCCAAACAGTCCATTAAACCACTGTGTGTTTTAGGCCAGCGAGACCAAATCGATATTTTGTATCAACCTTTCTGCACCATCCAAAAGTTTCAGTACAAAAATCAGGTCCTGAATTGAGAACAAGCCCAAGTATCTAGCAGGAATCCAGCGAGGACCAAGATAAGGAGAATGCAGGAAATTACTTAAAGCTCTATTTGTGTCTGCATGGAAAAAGTAGCTTCCTGGGAGTGGGCCAGAAAAAGGCAGGGTTCATGTCTCTGCTCTCAGAGCAGAGAAATCACAGTGTTGTTCCAGTAGCTTATCGTTCAGCTTAAAGGGGTTTGATTCTGTCCACCAGCTGAGTGTTATATTTGTTACTACATAACCCTTAAAACAACACATGATGCCATATGCACGCACCATATGGTTCCACTCAATTACTGAATGCCTGCTGTGCTATGTGCCAAATATATACTAGCTGCACATTTGGGACTTCAGATATTCAATATGATTTAAGATTGTTTCAATCAGTGTTTTATTTGTACTATAAAGTGTTGGCTACAATTTTCTTTCTTCCGGTTGGTAATTTTTTTATTTTTATTTTATTTTTTTATCAGGCAACATGTCCCAACAGGAGCACGAAAGCACATGAAATAGTGAGTTTTAACATGTTAATCCAAACCTAACATGGTCCTATGTGTGTTTTCAACAGTTTAGAAAAACTGCATTCTTTTTATTATACTTTGTTACGTCATTGTTTTTTTTTTTTTTTTCTCTCAAAGCTCCAAAGAAAACAAGCTTTTATTATATACAGTAATGCCAAAATTACTCTGGTAAATCCATCATGAGAGAAGTAAACGTTATTACATTACCACAGTTTCATTTATTTATTACTTATGTCCCCTTGTAGGTATAAATTTAACCAATCTGTGAGCTCCAACAGTACATTATTCAGACACAGGCAAGGTGTCTGTGCTGCACAATATTTCAGATATAGTGATCAAAATAACATTCTTTTTTACAAGTATACTGAAAAATAATGCTAACAAAATGAGCACTTCAGAGCAAAAGGTCGAGAAAAAAAAAAGTGGGTATTTTTACTGTTTCATATTTTCCACTTCCATAAAACACAAGATCAAAATTAATGTCAGCTACATTAGCTAAGAAATGTGCAAACACCAAATAAATAACTAAATCTCTTTACAGGAAAATTGGAAAGCCTTGATTTTCACAGAGTTACATCGTTTGTCTAAAGAAGAGATATTGGTTGTCTGTGAGGTGCAGCTCAGTTAGAAACAGCCGAAACTGTTCAACCCCTATCCACCTAAAAATACTTTCTACAATAGAACAGCTGTGGTTTGCTGCAGGTGTCATGACCTCCTTTGGACTGAAGACGTTCTAATAGAGGTGAGTAATGAAAGTTCTTGGACCAGTAAAACAGGGTGGGTGTGCACACACTGACAGAAAACCAGCTGCTTTAAAGATTAACCAGGCTGGCAAACTTTGGACACTACATGCTTAGCTGTTGTAAGTTGCCTTATTGTTATAATTAGAGAATACTGTACATTCAAATTCAAGCTAAAACTTAGCCAACAAATGTTGAAGTAGCTAAAGTTTTAGTTGAAGTAGCTAAAGTTTTAGTTTTAGCTAAAGTTAAAGTAAAGTTTTAAAGTTTTTCATTCAACCTTTATTTAGGCAGGTTAATCTCATTGAGCCTCGAGGACCCATTTACAAGAGAGACCTGGCTACAAACTAAGGATGATGACAACAACAACAATACAGCAAAAGTTTTTTCCTTGAAC
>JARVLU010001462.1:17973732-17995098 GCA_031762415.1 Simpsonichthys santanae
TTCATGAGTCTAACAGCTTCAGGGTAAAAACTGTTCCTCAGTCTAGTGGTTCTACACTTTATGCTCCTCAGCCTCTTTCCTGAGGGGAGTGGGGCAAAAAGTGTGTGTGCTGGGTGAGTGTGGTGTAATAAAATTAATTGCAATGTCATGCACTATTTGTTATGATTTTGTTAATCAGCTGGTTCGTTCCATCCTAACCTGTGTCAAGGATGTGGAGTTTGACATCTGAGACAGGAGCAGCACCCAGTTCTCCACCAGAAAAGACAAACAGTTTGTCTCCAATGCAGGCTGAGTTGGTATGGTATGTCCTAGGACTTGGGGGTTCTCCTTTTGTTATTACACTCTTCCAGCAAGGCTCACTGTCTGGCCCCAAAATGTACAGAATAGATCATATTAACTTAATTAAATCTGCAATTACTGTACAAACACCATCTATGGTTACACAGCGGTACATAGTAAAAATGTAGCATTATGAGGACAACACAACTGCAGATTATAAAGGAAATTCCAGGTGGGATTTACCAGAAAGCTCTATTTTCTGGACACAGTTGCGATTGCCGGTCATCTGTGCCCCACCAAACACCCAAAGGCTCTGTGGGCAGCTCTCTGGCACAAAGCTACAGTGTTCGTATCGGGCCTCCAAACCTTTCCACTCTGAAATGTCCCACTCATGGTTATCTGGTAAGAAGAGATAAACATGCTTGTTGCTACAATTGTAAACAGCACATGTTTTACTGATATATGGTTGTGATTGCTGTTTTTATTTTTATTTTTTTTTTTAACCTAAATTGATAATATAGGAATCTGAGAAACTGCCACTGGGATTGGCTCCCCCAACAATCAGGATTCTTCCTTTTCCTCCATCTTCAGAGGGAATAAACATGCAGGTATGACCTACGCAAACGCCTGGAGTACTTCCTCTGGGTATGAGAGAATACCTGTCAACAGCACAACAATTTCAGTGGGTAAAATGCAACATTATACCAAGTTGAACGTAAAAAATGCAGTTATTAAGTCTTAGTAAACTCACCAAATTCCTTCTTTAGGTTTGTCTGGTGGGTGTAACACTGGGAGAAACTCCATGACAATCAGAGGTGCAGTTAAATCCGCCTGCTTTTATTGTTTGTTCATCAAGTCTGATGTGTCAGTGATGATGAGTCACTGAAAGCTGATCAGATGAAAACACAAAGGTTACGCACTAAGAGCACGTTGAAGAGACGGTATGCCCAGAAGGTCTTACGCAAAATGTAGCATTTAGCATAAAGCGACACAAGTCAAAGACCTAAATGTTCTCATGCTTTTTCTTAAAAATGCAAGGCTAAAGAGCGATTGTAAAACACTTAAAAACACTATATTTCTGAGTGAAGGTTACAGAAGGAGCACTCATAAGGCAGCAAGTATTAACCGTTTTTAGTTTCATGCGAGACGCTTCCTCTTACCTCTCTTGCGTAAAAAGAGAAACAAGTTAACAAAATAAATCACCCAAGTAAAACAAATGTTATTTAACACAACTCTCTTACGTTCAGCATTTGCTATAATCAAACAAAAGTTTGACATCGACTCGCAAGCGTAAATATTCTACTGTAAACCAAAATACAGTACTGTAAACTCAAAGCAAAAAAGTACGTAAATTGCTACGTAACGTAGCAACACGTTTCCGACGTATTCGTCATGGTTTCGTAGGCGCATGCGCAGCAATCCCTTTTCTGCCCACAACGTAGCAAAAAACCAAGTTCCAAATTTATCACGCGCAAATATTTAATTACCTAGTTAAACTTTTAACAAGAGGAATTATGATTTGTCATTATAGTAAACTGTGCTAAGAAAAAGCAACTCTACCAAATGAGATACTAAAAAACCTTGGCCTTTAAAAGTCTTGCTACTTCGAGTGAAAAGGTAGGTTACTAGTTTTTACACATTTTAAAACTTTTTTTTCAGTACTCCACACGAGTTCACAAGAACTTATGAACATATTGTTTTCAAAATGCTTATATCGTTATAACGACTTGTATTTTTAACCCCATTACTCTTAAAAAAGTTAACTATGACTATTAATAACTCTATTCGAATATTTTTTATTTAAACCGGTGTTAAGCTAAGTTGATCAATTTATGACGGCTAAAAATTGCAGCAGAAAATAAAATAAAAACTACAAAAGTTGATTTTTTGTTATCAGGTAAATAAGCTTTAATTTTTAATGTTGTTTACATTATACAATTGTTTAAACTAAAGCACTGGTGCCACAAAACTGTCCTTGTAATGTTAGTTTTGTAATTTGGGTTTGTGTTTTTATTATGTTAAGAGCATTTGGTTACTTTTATTTTATCCTCAGCTCTTTAATCAGTAATCAGCACACACCTGTTTTCATTCAGTTTTATCCCCCCTTAGACCTCTTTATTTTTCACAGCTGATTATTATATTGTCTGTTCACTTTCATGCATTTTGTCTTGTGTTTATGGTTTGCCTTGTCTTTATTTGAGGTTAGTTTAGCTCTTGAGCTTTCCTCATGTGTTTGGATTCAATCTTACACATATTCTGCGACAATAATTACCTTCAGCTGTCATGTAGGTCAAATCAACAAACATAGGTGGAGTGGTTATTTCAAGAGAGTTGCAGAGTTGTGAAGCTGTTACCTCAACCATCATAGATCAATAGTGATATTTTACTGTTTTACTGATTATTACTTTACACATGTTTCTTTTTGAGGGATGCTTTCCCACAGTAAATGTGTGCAGTTTGACTGCACAGACACTGCAGTTTGCACTTACACCACTAGGGTGCACCATTGCACTACAGTAAAGTTAGACTTATGCGTAAAGATGTTACAATTTATAAAATTCTTAATGTATTTGGGATGTGACCCATCAGTAGTTGTAATCGGGCTCTTTTTGTATAACTTTATTTAGTGTTTAAATATCTATTTTCTATTTGTCATTCCATATTTGTTCACTTTTCTAGAGGTTATTTTTTGGCGCCTCACACAGATTTAGTTTCATTGTTGCAAGATAATTGTTTACCTTTATCTTACAGAGCTTGGCAGGACTGAATAAGAAGCCTAAGTTAGCAATGTGGAGACCATGGGCTGTGCCCCAGTTGTCCCCCCACCCGCCAAGTCAAAACTGCACATTCATTCCCAATCTTTATTTAAACCAATTGAAAATGTATCATTCCATTGAACTTGTTCCATTCTTACCCACTTATCTTTATGATCTTAACTCTTCCTGCAGCCTGTTTGTTCCTCCAGTGTTGCCCTCTCCATTTCTCTGTATCAACCTTATCTTTCACCTACTGGTGAGAAAATTAGAAGCTAGGCTCTCAAAAGTATTGACTGATACATTATTAAGATTTGACAGCTGTGCTGCTTTTGTTGATGGAAAACCAAAGACTCTATTTTATTTAAAACTTTATTATGTTAAGTCATATATTGATCAGATACTACTCTAAGTACTCAGCACATGTTTTTTTTTTTTTTTTTTTTAAATATCAGGCATGTTCAAATTGTTTTGACAAACTGGACTTGTAGAGATTGAGTTTCTTTTATTTTGTTTGCTTGTTTGTTATGAACTGTGACATTACTGTCTTTAACCAGATACTTTTTGCAAATGCCTGGCATGTGGAAGTCCCGTTCTGCTTCCCCTTGGGGAAGCTATGTAGGAGTTTCGGAGAACTCTTTTGTTTTCTTTTCCTTGTAACTGATAAGGACTCAATGAATCAGGGCTTTTTGTTCAGGGAGGTTAGCATGAGAGGAAAAGAGAAAACGATCTTGAGTTTTCAAGTCCTGAGAACGGGACAGGAGGCAGGAGATATGATTATTTCCCAAAATAGTCTCTTGGAGGACGTTTCTGGTTGTGAGCGTTGCGTGTGAACAATAATTGCTGTGTTGTACTAAGCAGTAGGAAATCCATCAATCAGATTTGATGTTTTTTAGCTTTTAAATAAAGCTCAATTTGGGTGCTTTCTTCATAAGCAGGTCAGATGGTAATCAGGATTAAATCTGAAGGTTCATCTCTGGGTTACTGGTACACTGCTGCTGGGCAAGACGTCCACACAATGTGTTGCAGAAATTATTGTTGTCACATTTCACCCAGAGGTGTGTTAAGTCCTGGTGTAAACGTAATCTGGATTATTGCCACACAAACACAAGATTGTATTGTATTGTATTTTACACATTTACAGATTATTTAATCTGAGTATTAACACTTGTTTTAGTTTGTCATTGTTTGCTTTAATGTCAGCTTTGGCTTTTATTTCATTACTTGCTGATTTCAATATTTAGGCATTATCATGCCAAAAATTTTCAAATGTAATGTAATGAAAAGTATTGAATGTAAGGAGATCTTTAAATACTTTGATTTCTTGAAGCCATCAAAACAGATGTAAAGAACTACAAATACAAATGTCTTTCTAAGTTAGCTTTGCTCTCACATAAAAAGGGTAAAAAAATTATTGCATAGTTTTTTTTTTTGTTTTGTTTTTTACACTAGACGAGCAAGGTTGTAAATAAGACACTGAATGTCTCCACAACACACAGCGGCCCTAAGGTGTAAATGAACAACACTAAAAAAAAAAAACAGAATTACATTAGGAATACTGGAATTACAGGAAAAAATGGAAGTGGTATTTAAAAAAAAAATATATATATATATACAGTATATATATACAGTATATATATGTATATATATATATATATATATATATATATATTTAACTTTATTATTGTGTGTACTGTATATTGTTCTGTTTTATGTTGTTAATAATAATAATAAAAAAAATAAAAAAATAAAAAACACCACTTCCAGCTGGGCTTAATGCAATTCCATTTTTTTTCAAGTGTATTTTTTTTATGTAATAAAGTTTTTTAAAAATGTAATTAGTTTTTTCAAATGCTGTTGTGTTTCTTTGCTTGTTTAAAATATATTTACTGTATATATACTGTATAATTTTTTTTCAAATGTTGTTCATTTACACCTTGGCTACCATAATAATACTTTGGTCAGCTTCAAAATAAAGCTCAAATGCAAATCTGCTAACCAAGGTGGCTTAATTAACAATCAACAGGAAAATAAACAAAAAGAACCAAAATTAAGGCTGAGCTGACAATCATAAAAATCATAAAAATCTTCCACATAAACGTAAACATTTAACATACATAATAGTTTTTGTGGGCAGTGTATATCTAGGTGTTTTTTTCCCTTCCGTCTTTACCTGTATGCAGTTCCCACTCTGACATGCACACACAGGCATCACGTTTCCTTCACCTCTTTCTCGCAGCTGAAACTGAGTCACTTGCAGAAGCAGCTAACATGCTCTCTACAAGATGACCTGCCTGAGAGTTTACTTGCGGAAATCCCCCGCCAACTCTCCTGAGGCGTCATCCTTTCTCCTCAGCACACATGGTGAGGTCCATTTCTTTACTTTGAAAACAAAATGTTCTCACTGCAGTGACAGTTTTTCAAAATGTGCAACACATTTTCTTGTATCGAGGATCTATAAAGTGTAAAATAACATTTTTACTCGTGTCTTGTGAAGTAATGTGTTTGTGTTACATTAAGGATTGTGCAATAAGGGTCGTGATACCACAGACATTCAATCCTACAGTGTGTCCAGGATGAGCAGCACATTAGTTGCAGCAACAAGTGGGCTCGGATGTAATTATGTCTCCTGGTCTGGTAATGAGGCATTCGGTGGCACAATGAATCATTTATCAGGGGTATTATCTGAACCGAGGGAGCGTGCACCTGCAGTCTTTACTAAGACCAAAACCTCATCCATAATGTAGTACAGTATTTATCTGTTGGAATGAATTAACATGGATTAGGCTTTATAAGGGTGTGGTTACAGTTGAAGGGTAACATCTTAGTATTTTATGTCTGTGATGCTTGTCTGGATTATGTCAGGGGCTAAGTTCTGGCTAAATATTATCACACTGGAGAGTTTTATATTCTTAAAGTGAATATTAAATGTTCACACACTTGCTTGAAGTTTTTTTTAATCTGTTTCGAAAAGACCTGATATGCATTAAGGCGATAAAGAGACAGTTTTTGCTGGCACACAGTGAACACTTGACTGGCTGCTGTCAAGTGTATGTAAAAATACTGCACTGTTTTAGAAGGTCTTGCTTTAGCAGACATTTGGTTCCTTCTGGTACAATCGTTGCCACAAATGTAGATACAGCTGTACCTTTGTGCAGTTTGTGCTATAGGTTTAGCCATGATAAAAACAAAATTGTGTGTGTGTATAAGTGGACAGGCGGAGAAAACATTTCTTTTGGACAGTAAAGGTTTTTAAGGTTTCTTGAATTAGCTTTTAGCTGGACTACAAAAACTTCTGCTGTGCCACATATGAGTGGTTTAAGTTCGACACCAACGTTAACATGAACATATTCCTTTCCTCTAAGTTTAGTCTGTGCAGTCTTCAAAAGTTCAAGCACGAGTTTGAACAAGAAAACATCGGTTTTGATCCAAACAAACTAATACGCACATCATCAGAGACTTCACGTAGCACAACGAGTCTAGTATTTTTTTTTTGTTATGCTATTTTATGTATGATTCATCCACTTCGGCTTTTACTAGTTTAGTCTTACAGCGTGCCGCTTCAGAACTGGGTCAAATATGTCTGTGAGCTTTTAAAAAGGTTCTTTTGTTTACTATAGAGCGCTGGAGATCCCTAAGAGGAATTTTTTTTGAAGGAATTAGAGCCACGATGCAAGTGAAGACCCAATGCTTTTTCTTTCCCCGGGGCATTTCTGAGTTTAGGTCTCTAGTTCTCCATGAAAAGTGATACAAATAAACCAGCAGAGGAACTGTACAGACATTTACACGAGGAAACATCAGTTATAACATGACTGCTGTTTTCTGCTCAGTACTGTCAGAAAAAGGCTGTGTCTTCCTGCTGGGAAATTAAAGAGAAATATAATTTTTATGAGTGACTTCATGTGCTGTGAGCATGTTCTCATTGCTGTTTAATGGTGTTAAAAGGCACAATGTTAAAATCTAATAATACTCGTCCATGCCAGTGTGCTGTTGGCTTTGTGATGGACTAATAACCTCTTCGCACTCATTGACGGCTGGAAAGACAGCCGTCGACCGCTGCTTGTTCCCTGCAACCCTTAACATGAGAAAATGAATGCGTGTGTGAATAAATTAATGTCATCAGCATCATTTAAGCAAAAATCCTGTTTGAGCATTCAACTCATGCTCTTCTCTCAAAATGAAGTTTGCCAACTCTTAGAGAAGGGAAACTTCCTTTTCACCATGCTTAAAATACACAGAACATTTCAAATGATCAAACATGCACCAAGGGCTTTTAGTGCAGCCTTCCAGTTATTGAGTTTATGCAGACCCTCGTCTTTGAAGGTAACAATTATTTTAGAATATTCTTCCTGTCGAGTCATTTTTCCATCTGACACACAGGTGTCTCCCCTGTGGATTAAATGGAAACTGAATTTGATCCACCTGCCTGATTGGATTATGTTATAAAAGTTCGATTTCACTGGATTTGGCAGCAAATGTGAATTTGGGAGGTTATATAAAAAATCTTGTTAAAATAAACTCAATAGGAAAAGAAGACACCTTGTGTCTCATCAAATCTGCTTTTTGTTCCCACCCGGATCAAATGGAATGAACTGCCACTTGCCCCCAGATGAAAACTTTAAAACCTACACGCAGCAGTTTCCCCAACTTTTTAAAATGCTTCCTGTTCTCAAGAGCAGAGATTAACTGTTCTTTTCTTGCTCGTCCTGTCTGATAAAAGCTACTTTAATGACTGACAGTGTCCTCTGACTCTTAAGGTGCAGGATTTCAAATGTAAATGTATCAAATGAGTGTAGGGAGGACAATTATGCTGAAGAATGAAGGAATGGGAGGTAAAATGTAAGAGCCATCACTACCTTATGTTAGCTGCTCCGTAGCCAGTGTTGGTAGTTTAATAGCCAAAGGTATTTCATTATGACATTCTTTGTCATACATAGGCCTGTCGCGATAAACAATAAAACAATTAATTGCATGATTAATTAAAATTATCAACCTCATTTTCATTTATCGGCTTTATTGTTTCTTCGTGTCTCTCTCTTTCTACTGAAGACACTGGATGATAAAAGCTCAACTCCAATGCTCTTCACTGACCCCCTCCCTTTCTCTTTTCTCTTTAAAATCCATTTTAACCATCCAAAGTCACATTTTTGGGTCATTAAAACTAAAAGCAGCTAAGCTGAGAAGCTAAGCTACAAGCTAAGCTAACAGGCTGACCTTGGGGAAAAAACCTCCGTCTTGTCGAAGCTCCAAAATTCACGTTTGAAACCCGTGCCTTCGTGTAAAGTTGTTTTTCTCTGCAAAAAGAAGCTGAGAACTTGTTTACTGATTTTTTATTTTATTTATTTTTTAATTAAAAGATTTGTGTGAAAAATGCTATGCTAAAGAGCTCAAACCACACCAAGTGTCTGCCATCTTGAGAACCGGAAAAAAAGGAAGGAGAGAGACAGCCCATGTCACGTCAAGAGGCCTCCCTCTTATTTTTCTTAAAAAGACACGCTGCTCGCTCCCTCACTATCCGTCCTTCGGTTCAAACAGTCTTATACTGTCATCTAGTGGCCAAAAAAGGAACTAAACTCAAAATAAATGAACCAGCATTTCTTCTTAAATTTGAAATTAATTAATTAATATAACTAATTAATTAATTAATAATAGTTAATTACTAATTATTGTCAAATTTCAAACAATATTATTGTTTATCGCAATTATTTTTTAGACAATTTTTTCATGACAGGCCTAATCAACAGTATTATAATCAGGTGCGCCTTATAGACTGAAAAATACGGAAATTATTTTACCATGACAATAAAGTTTCTGGGTGGAGTTTGCATGTTCTCTCCGTGCATGCGTTGGTTTTCTCTGGGTTCTCTGGTTTCCTCCCACAGACTAAAAACATGCATGTTAGGCTGATTGGTCACTTTAAATTGTCCCTAGGTGTGAGTGAGAGCATGAATGATTGTTTGTCTCTATGTGTCCCTGTGATGGACTAAAGACCTGTCCAGGGTGTCCCCTGCCCCTTGCACAGTGAGTGCTGGACATGGGCACTGGCGACCCCCGTGACCCAAAATGGAAGAAGTGGGTAAAAGATAATGGATGGATGTAATAAAGTTGAACTTTTGAAGTAAAGTCCAAAGAGTTTCATTTATGCAGTTTAGTTCAAAGCATTTGTTTTCTTCAGGTAGTTTTTAATGTAGTTTTGCCTCCGTGTCTTGTTTATTTATATTGTATAGATTTTGTGGAGTGGTTAAGCCAGCTTCCATACTGCCACCTGGCTCCAGGACACAGCTACCAGAGGAAGAAGACTGCGTTGCTGCTGCTCTCTGCAGTGCTGGAGACGTGCACGGACACCTGGAGCCCTGACAGGAAGAAGGGACAGCCTCCAGGTCAGAGGCAGGCTTCCTGTAGGAATAACTCACTTTGATGTTTACTTGTGTCTGAATATGTGCACGCTGCTTGTCATTCATAGTTAGGTGGGTTTAGCATATTTAATTTTTTGTTACTTTTGTAAAAGTCACAATGAAGCTATTGTCACAAGGCTTGCTGCGTCAGATTTAACAACGAGCTTCTTTCCATCTGTAGAAGTTAAAATCCTCCAGTCTTTAAAGTAATGCACATCATCTGCCACCTTTCAGGTCAGAGTTTCAAACGCCTGGTTTTATGTTTAGGTCAAATATTTAAAAAGTGACGTTATTCAAGACTTCACAGACTTTCATGAGGTCGTGTGAAAGTTATTTTTCTACTCAAATCAGAGCCGGAGTCGACGAACATCAAACATTTCAAGGTCACATTTTAGCTCGACACCTGTCAAACGTAAAGTCATGTTTGTGTTGGATGACCAGCTGTGGCTGTGGTCATTTTGAACTGGACTGAGTTTCATTCAAATCTGTCCAGTGGTTCATGAAATATTTTGCTAACAGATTGACAAACACATACAAAGAATCAGAGGTAATTGTCCACTAGAGAAAGGTTAAAGTTCCCGTGGGTTGTCAATAGTGTGAATGTTTATGAAGCATTCACAC
Source organism: Simpsonichthys santanae (assembly GCA_031762415.1). Taxonomy (NCBI): domain Eukaryota; kingdom Metazoa; phylum Chordata; class Actinopteri; order Cyprinodontiformes; family Rivulidae; genus Simpsonichthys; species Simpsonichthys santanae. Next base: position 17,983,781 of record JARVLU010001462.1, read on the forward strand.
TATTGTGATCCATTTTTCTTCCGTAAGTTTTTGGCACAATTCACGTCACGCAGTTTTCAACCTATTTCAACAATTCATCAAAACGTTCAGCTCTTTCAGGACAGTCCTGCTATGACTTTTGGTATTGGTGCAACGTTAGCTTTTTGAAATATTTAGCCTTTTCTGCCGTTTTTTTCTCATAGAACATGAGTTGAGCTCATTTTACATCCTTCAGATCTTTAGATCTGTTTTACTGCTCCTTTCACATTTTGTTCAGGTTCAGCTTGTTTCTGCTTCCTTAAACAAATTTTAACTTTTTTTTTTTTTTTTTTTTTTTTTTACCCCGGCTACTTTCAGTTAATTTCAGCTAATTTCAGCTGTTTTATTTTTTATTTTTTTTAATAGCTGTTTTGTGCTCCTTTCAGGTTCTTTCTGCTAATTACAACAATTTTGTGCTTCTTCTAACGTCTTTCTGCTAATTTCAGCTTGTTATGCTCCTTTCAGCTCAATTCTGCAAGTTTCAGCTTTTTTCTACTATTTCAGCTACTGTTGAGCTTTTTCAACTAATTCCACATTTTTTGCACTCATTTAAACTTTTTTCCAGCCTAATTCAGCAAAAATGTGCTCTCTCTACTTCCTTCTTGTAATTTCAGCTTCTTTCTGCCTTTTAAACTACTTTTCAGCTATTTATTTGATAATTTCAGCTTTTTCCAGATAATTTCCACTTTTTGTGCTCATTTTTGTTTCTTTCAGACTATTTGGGCAAATGTGTTCTGTCTGCTTTCTTGTACTAATTTAAGCTTGTTCTAGCTTTTTCAGCTACTTTTTAGCAATTTACTGATACATTCAGCCTAATTAACTTATTTCTGCTAATTTCAGCTTGTTATGCTCCTTTCAGCTTATTTTTGCTACTTTCAGTTATTTCAGCTACTATTTAGCTGTTTTATACTAATTTTAGCTATTTCAGCTAATTCCATGTTTTAAGCTCATTTGAGCCCTTTCTGCTTCCTTCGGGTAGTTTAAGCTTCTGTTTGCCTTTTCAGCTACTTTTCAGCTTTTTTTGTTGTTGCTAATTTCTGTTTTTGTAGCTAATTTCACAATTTTTGTGCTAATTTCTGCTTATTTAAACCTAATTCTGCAATTATGTGGTCTTTCTTCTGCTAATTTAGACGTTTTCTTCCATTTCAGCATGTTTTTAGCTAATTTCAGCTGTTTTTCAGCACATTCTTCAGCAATAAGCATTCACACTGCATTTTTACAGGAAATGTGATTTCTCTAGTTTCATTTGCTTCTTTTTGTTTTCTTCTAATTTTTTGTACTAAATAGTTTTAAACTTCAGCAAAACATGTTCTACTGAAGTATACAATGATAGTACATGCTTGTGTACACAATTATTTTCCAAAAATAACAGTACAGTATACTGTATGTTGTTTTTTCTGTTAATAATGTGTTTTAACTTGTTTTTGCAGCAAACATTGGAGCTCTTATTAACTGTGCCAGACAGAGAGGACTTTGGGATTTCTTCAGCAGGACCAAACAGCTGGTTCTTCTCAGCTGTCTGGAAGATTCCACAAATGAGGTGGAGTTATTTTATTTGGTAACACCTTTTGGTTTAAACTGACAGTTTAGACTGTGAAAATGTTTTTTTGGGGGAGCAGATTCGAGAGCTCTCCTCCGAGCTGTTGTTGAGGTTTTTTCCACCCAGTTTCTCAGACGACATTGTTGAAGTGCTGACTGTGAGGACCAAGCAGCTTCTGTGCAGTCCTCGGGTTCAGGAGGCTCAAATGGGAGCGCTCATGATGAAGGTCCTCGTTCAGAAGTAAGCTTCACTTCTTCTCACAAAACTGTTTTAGATTAAATGTTTCTCAGTACAGTATTTTTTTCCCCTGTAGATCAGGACATCAATGTGAAGTCTGTAAACTGAACTCTGGAAGAGACCCAGAACCCTTTTGCGTGGTCAGAGTCCTGGTGAGGGAGCTGGAGGAGCATTATCAGACAGCCAAAACAGACATGATGCTCGCTGCTCGAACAAAGCCCATACACGGTGAGAGTTAAGATCCACGTTTGTCAGAAATAATCCTGAGACGATATGTTTCCGTTTGTTTAAATCATTGAGCATTTATATATTTCAGGTGTCCTCTGTGCCCTGCAGAGATGTTTGCTGGAGGCACCAAACCAACTCTGTGACACACTCGATACCAGCGTGATGGAGAAGATGCTGGGCCTCCTGGAGGACATCTCTCTGCTGCTGCTTGCTGTTCTGCACGGAGACCAGGAGGCTGGCGAAACGAGTAACGAGACGTTCGGCACAAACAGATCAAAGTTATTTCGAGCCTTTTTGTCATCGAAGACTAAGATGCGTTCTTTTCTTAGATGCTCCTCCTTCCTTTTGTGAGATGGGAAATGCCATCAGCTCTCTGATATTCCAGCAGTCAGGGGAGGGAGAAGCTGACGGAGAGGAGTGCATCCTTCTGTCTGAGGAGCACAGTCTTGTTCTCACCTGCTGCTGGGTCTCCCTGAAGGTGAGTCAGCTTTGTGTTCATGTTGGAGAACTCTTCATAATTCAGCTCAAACTTCCCGTCATTTGTTTGTGATGCATTAAAAAAAAATAGGAAATAGGAATTCTCTTAGGTTCTTTGGTGGAGAAAATTCTCACAGAAACTAAACAGCACAGCGAGTGTCTTCTGACAAAACAAGACTTAATGAGAGCGTCAAAAGTGTTCAAGGATATTCTTCTCAAATGCCGCCACTGGGTACGTTTTTTTATTTTTATCTATTTACAGACGTGAATTAAATTGATTGGTTTAATTTCTAGACAATACAATTATTCACCACTAGGGGGCAGTGGAGGGTTGCTGCATAGGCTTCACAAAGCTCTGTGCCTCCCTGCTGAGCAGCACTGATCCACAGCTTAAAGATATTCCAACACAAAGACTGAAAGAGGTCAGTGATGCTTTTATTCACTTTTATTGGTAAAATAGTATCTGAACCACTTGCTTATGTTTATTCCTCTGCTTTTCTTTTTAAGGGACTGCAGGTTGTGCGCTGCCCTCGTTCTGCATCTGTGACCCGGCGGGCTGCGGGGCTGCCTATGCTGATCCTGTGTGTTTTATCAGCAGAGGAGGCCAGTAAAGCCAGACCACTGTTAGCCTCCAGTATGGAAGCCTTGATGGACACAGCCCAAACTCCTCTGGATAAGAACTGGGACCAAACCTTGGACCTGCCACAGGTGTCTGAACACACCAGCAACATCAGGATTGTTTTGGTGCTGGTATTAAACAGTGACACCTGGTCTTTCCTCTGCAGGTGTGTGCGGTTCACACTCTGCAGGCGTTGGTGCGTGGAGCGGGTTTGGGAGCAGCAGTTCTACCGTTCGCACCTTCTGTCATCATCTTGTCTCTCACTCTGCTCAGTTCTCCCTGCTGGGCCATGAGGAATGCTGCTCTGCAGCTTTACAGTGAGACATTTAAAGCTTTGCGTTCAGCCTGTAACATGAAGGACTTCATTAACAATCTTGTTATTAATTACATCAACAGTCTAGAAGTTGGATGCTGGAAAATAATGAAAAACTGCCCATTTCAGTTTTACAAAGTGAATATGAGTTATTATTAACATTTGTCAGTTATCTGTAGAGACAGAAAAACATGCAGGACATTATGAAGCTTCACTATTTGAAATGTGTTTCTAGGTTCTTTGTGCTCTCGAATGCTTGGCCAGCGGTCGGGCAGTGAGGAGGCTGGTCTGACGCAGCACAGCATGTCCCCTGCTGCCTTCTTCTTCCACTATCCTGCGCTCCAGCCTTTCCTCCTGGGCGAGCTCAGAAAGGCAGCACAAGACCTCCAGGGCCCAGCAAGCGGGGCCAGACTCCACCTCCAGCCCTCGCTTTACCCAATACTGACCCTGCTGGCCCAACTCCAGCCTGGGGTCCAAGACCCATCAGAGTACTTTCTGTCTACGTATCTTTAAAGAACTCAATGCTTTATTGTAAAACTGGTTTATAAAAAGATTCTTCAGCTCTTTGGAGATGGATTTGTATGGAGCAACTAGTGGCATTTTCATTTTAGTTGAAATTGCAGTGTGGATGAGGAGTGCTGAATGTCTGTGCTAATATTTGAGGAAGAAGCTGAAACCAATAGCTACATGTAGCTAAACGCTAGAATTAGCTATGATTTAGCTTAAAGCTAAATGTAGCAAAACTGCAGCTAAAATTAGCAAAGGATTAGGCGAAATAAGCACGTGAAGACAAAACGGAGCGTGCTGAAGGAGAAGCAGAACAGATCTAAATTTATTTCTGTGAGAAAACAATAAATAAAGTTGCACTACTTCTGATCAGGCTAGTTCATGTAATTCGTTCAAAAAACATACACAATGTTTTTTTTTTATTTTTTTAACCGTAGTAAATCTCTGTTTTATTTAACTTTTTTTTTTCTTGTAGATCTTTGTTGGACTTCCTGCATCCCTTACTCCAGCTGTCTGCGAGTCCCATTTACAGCGTGAGAGTCAAGGCGTCCGCAGCTCTGGTTGCCATGACTCCCTCCTCACACTACACGGACATCCTTATCAGACTGGTCTCTCAGCTGCCCGGTCCTCTGGAGCCCTGCAGCCACAACCAGCTCCACGGTCAGCTGCTGCAGGTCAGAGCCATTCTGGACAGAGCTCTCCGCACAGACAGGTGGGATTTCAACGTGCCCATCATTCACTCATTCATCAGAAACGTTCACGTGTTCTGTTTGCTTTTGCCAGTGGACTTTCAGGCGACCTCCATGAGGTGCTGAGCAGGGTCCAGACCTCTCTGTGGTTAGGGACTGGAGCTCAGCGCTGCCCACTAGTGAGAGCAGCGTACCTCAGAGTGGTGGACTCTCTAAGAGAAGATGCTTGTGAGAGCTTCCTGTCGCAGCTCAGCGACGCACTCGTCCATGAGCTCAAAGCCCCTCAGCAGGGTCTTCAGGTGTGTTCCAACCACATGTTAGAAACCGTGGACTTTTTAATCTGTTAACAATTATAAATCTTTTCTTAAAAAAAAAAAAAAAAAAGACTTTTACTTTGAAGCCTTGAATTGCACCAGGGGCATTGTTTTACCATATTACAACCTAATAAACTCAAAGTATTTGTAATTTTACTGTAAGCAGCTGGTTCATAGATGATAGCAGTAAACACAAAACATATATTTGCTGAATGCTGTTTTATAGCATTATTAGCAGAAATCTAAAGTATTGTTTAAATACCAGACACCACTTAAGCTGCATACATGTTCAATGTTTAGCTAGCTTGGCTATGGTAACCACTAGTTTTGGGAAATTGGGAGTAACAATAAAAGTAACAGTCTTTGAATATATGCATATCACTTACTACCTTGTATGCAGGTTTCAAACTAAGATCTTGTGTGATTTTTTTTACGGCTTAATGATGATGAGGATGCTCGGCTATTATCACATCAAACTTTAGCTCATTGTCTATAAAACTGACTGAGTTATAGTGACTGCTGTGATCACTAAGATTGACTAGCTGGGACAACCATTTTAAATCACGATGATATAAATTAATCAATTATGACTAATTTCTGAGAGTTTTTTATTTATTTAAATCTGTTATCTGAGATACTTTGCTAACAGACAAGCAGGTTTTACTCCAGCAGCTAATGACAAACTTTTAAACTATAACCTTGCACTGTCTGTTAGCACTCGGCTACTGCCACTCCAAACTTTAGCTCATTATCCATTGTAGAGGCTGAGTTATGTTTTATATACCAAGTTGTGTTGCTAATGTTCAACAGCTGTGGCAGCCGTCTTAATTTTTTTTTTCTAAAGGTAATTGTTTGTAGATGTGCAGCCAGTGAATGCAATATTTTGCTAACACATAGACAAACACACAAACTTTACATTACATTTATAGTAATATGGGACATATTTCACTTTGAGATTAAATGTGTCAGTTATTGCATCATTTTACCCTTTTTCTTAAAAACAGGTGCATTTTCTTGGTATTAACTTTTTTCAGTGCGATAAATGGAAAAGAAACAAGTGAACTTTGTGTTCCTGCAGCTTTTAACATGTAATGATTTCTTACATGTTACTCATTAAGTTAGCTGTCATACTGACTCAGCCACTGACCTTTGACATCACTAACGAACCAAACGAACATTTTACTGACGAACATTTGGCTCTGGGACATTAAACTGCAGCAGCTGCTCTTTATTAGCAAAGTTAGTAAACTCAAGTGCCCAGTTTCTCCAACTCTACATGCACCTCACTGCATAGATCGGAACAAACCTTTTGTGAAGAACCGCCACGCTACTTTAGAGAAGAAAATAAAATCATGACATTCTGCAGATTGAAGATTGAGCATTCATATTGAGCTTAAGTGATTTTAATAAGTCAACAAATGTGAATTCTGTACTTTTAAGCCACTAGTTTAAGGTCACAGTTATGTTTTAATCAAATGGATATTTATTTTTTATTGTTTTCCCTGTTTTCCCCACAGGTTGGGTTATCATCCTTCCACAAAGAAGTCATCCATTTTTTATGTGCAGACCTAAAGTGGGCTTGTAAAATCTGGGAGCACTTCCCTACATTTAGCCTCGATGTGAGGCTTTCATTAATGATGTTGCTGCCGGAGAGGCGAGGTTTGCAGCAGACGGGCTTGAAGGACGTCATTCAAAGGGCGCTGCAGGTACAACTTGATCTGATCTCATGACTCAGACAGAGAGAAGAAAAAAAACTTTTCATCAACTAGTTTAGCAACTTCACTTTAACGGACGTTTTGCAAAACAAAGCCTGAATAATTTAGATTTAGAGCCGAGCTTCGATGTAATATCTAAAACTTGAGTATTTTTTTTCCTTTGTGCTGGTATCTACAATATTGCATTATCTCTATCCACCATTTGAGCCTTTCTAAAGTTATCAATTCTGTTTAGTAATTAAAAGACTCTTAAATCTTGATCAGATGCTCTTCTGACCACAGGTAAAGACAGACTGCTGGTTATGTGATTAGTTTTACAGCATGTGGTTCATTTATTCATCCACTGATGGGTCAGTTCAAATTAAATTGTCAAAAATACGCTTGTAGTGCTCAGCATGACCGTTGAAGTGTTCTCCATCTTCAGTCGGTCTTGAAGGAGGCGTTGTTGAGCGACAGCGTGGAGTATCGCACTGCCTTCCTCACAGCGCTGGTCGTCGTGACGACCTCTGTACATTTTCCAAACTCGAGTCCCCCGGCGGAGCCTTTCCTGCTCGAGTGTCTGGATTTGTTACTTACAGACTTGCAGGAGCAGAAAGGTGGATCAGAGTTTCTGTCCCAGGCTCTGAACGTTGCCAGTTTGCTGCTTTCCCAGTGGCCACACTCCAGGTTTTTATACACTTTGTCATCTTTTGAAGTCAAAAGTTAAAAACCCTGCCTCGATCATTTCTTCCTCCCGCTCTGACTTTCTTCTTATGTTTTGCTAATCAGTGTAAAGCTATCTAAGCTCCAAGGCTGGTGTGATGTCTTGGAGCGCCAGCGGGCTCCAGACGCCCCTGAAGTGCTCAGGCTGGCGTGCGGTGAAGCTCTTCGTGTGGCTGGAGCTCCACTCATCAACAGCCTGAGAGAACACAGCGCTCTCCCTGCTGTCATGATGAGGTAACAATCTGATTAGGTTGTAGTTTTTTAATTATAAGCTTAATTTAAAAAATGCTAAATCTTCCTGGTGTAGGTTGATCAACACAGGCCTTCACCTGCTGCAGGACCAAAGCCAGCAGGTGAGGCTGAAAGCGGCTTGTTTTACCTCGTCTCTTCATCGTGTGACAAGAGGAGACGAGATCTGCATCATGCACGTTAACCAGGCTCTGCCGCTCCTGCTGGACCTGCTGGTGGAGAGATGCTGGGAAACTCCTGGCACACTGGGGGTGCTGCTGTCCCACCTGCCTCAGTCTGATCCCAGATCTGTGCTGAGAGAAGCTCCAGGAGCAGGAGGGTGTGTGTTACCTCGCTGAATCTGTATACCTGTCTGAACCGGCGTGTTGCAACTGCTTATCTGTCGTCGTGTATCTTTTCCTCAGGTGTGCCAGCCTGTACGAGCGGGACGAAGCCAACGTGTTTGCAGAGCCCTCTGTCATGTCTGCACACGTGCTGCCTCACCTGCTGCGGCTGGCTGAAAAATCCTCTCAGTCCTCTGCTTTGGCACGCGCTCTGAGCGCCTGGGCAGAAGAGAACGCCGCGCAGGTGCTAGACGACCTCGCAGTTTGTGAAAAGCTCCAGCCAGGTATCACATCAGCCTCTTACTGTCAGTATAATAATCTATGACATGCATAGTCTCTGTTTTGTGTTAAAATGCAACTTTTTATTCTTTCTCTAGCGAAGACGTTGACTTCCTGTTGGCTGGCTCTCCTCACTGACCCCCGTCTCCACAGCAGCCTGTGCGGCCTGCTCGCCAGGGCCGCCTTCTTCCTCCGTCTCCTGAAAACACTTGCTGGTACACGACACCTTTGCGATCCTTTGTCCGTGCAGAAGCGTCTTCAGGGCGTTTGCAAACGGCTCAGTCAGAACGGGGTTCACTTCCCCTCTGCTTTCACAGCTGCTGTGTCTGGACTGTGACTGAACAGGGGGTGGGGGGGGGGCTTGTTTTCAAACGATGGATTCATGTTCGATGCGGCCCAAAATAGCACGACTTGATATTTAAAGAGTGACATAGAGACGCTCTTCTCAAATGAGGATTGCACTTGCTGATGCTGCAGTAAACCAGCCCTTTAACGTAGTTATATAATACCTAAGAGGCTGCTGCTGCTGAAAGGGGGGGGGGGGGGGGGGGCTTTGAGCACCGAGTGCCAGAGCGGGGAAGAGTTTTTAACATATGCTGAAAAAGCTTAGCTGCGTTCACAACAGTCGCCTCAGGTTCTCGTATCTGATTTATGTTCTGTGCAGCAACGGGAGCAGGACGGATGCAGTGATGTAATGCAGCAGCAGCATCTGGGAAAAACTGCCCCAAGGGGGGGCAGAGTATGGTGTGTGGTTTAATTTTCCATTAGAAGCCTTTTACCACGATAAGTGTCCATTTTCCAACCACATGAGAGCCGATGATGTGCGAGTGGGTCTGATAGAAGGCCTTACATCATCGGTTTGTCTTTTTGAGATGGACGGCTGTCAGGATTAAACAACCACTGACATGAGAGACATGCTGTGACTGGACACGTTAGAGTTCTGCTCCAGTTTTATCAGAGGGGATTCAGTAGATATGGATCAGCCTCTGTCTGTAAAACCTGAAGATGTGTCTGAGAGAGCACAGTACAGAACAAGGTAGAGATGCAGAATGAAATCTTGAATCTTTTTTTTTTTTTTTGACTAAGATATATATAAAAAAAGCTTGTGCATTTTAACTGTAGGAAACTTAATAATTTTAAATTCTTAAAAACAATTGTAGCTGTTCTGTCAAACCATAAATTTATGATTCAATTAAAAAATAAAAACTGAGCTCCATTGCATTCTAATTTAACACAATAGTAAAGGAAATCCAGGTTTTTTTTTTTTTAATTTTATTTTTGTTATTTTTTACAGTTTGACAATATATCTTTAATCCAAACTAAATCTATTTCCTGTATGTGTGTTGAAATATGTACAAATAACTGTATGTCTAAATATTAAGAGTGTTCCATGAGAACAGTTGAGGCTTCCTGAAGGCAAACTGTGTTTATTTGTATAAAATGACCATCTGGCCTGATAAAAGTCTGCTGTTGTACCTGAGTGTATCTGGACTCTGTTAGTCTGACTCATGCTGCTTAAAGTAACCATGGCAACAGGGAACAAGGCCAAGTGATGGACAGCCACTGGATTGAAGTGTGTGTACATAAACAGGCCAGAAGTGTTTTTCCATCCTAGTTTCAGGTTGTCTTGTATGAAAATGGTTATGCAGTAATTGGAAAAAAACATTTTCTACTAAAATGTACTTAATAAAATTGTTGCTTTTATTCTGGATTTTTAAAAAATATCAGCTCTGCTTATTCCACAAATAACTTTTATTTTTTATTTTTTAGAAGGCAGTGAATTATGCCTTTTTAAAATAAGTTGGGTTTTGCCTTTTGGTTTAATACACTATACAGTATTTTTTAATAATAAAACCATTTAGTGAGCTTTGAGACCATCCATCTATTATGTGTACCTGCTTCTTCCTTTTTGAGTCGTGTGGGTCACTGGTGCCCATGTCCAGCCATCACTGCAAGAGGTGTGGGACACCCTGGACAGGTCTCTAGTCCATCACAGGGACACATAGAGACAACCATTCACTCTCTCACTCTCACATAGGGACAATTCATCAATCAGTCTAACGTGCATGTTTTTGGTCTGTGGGAGGAAACTGGAGTACCCAGAGGAAACTCATGCATGCACAGAGAGAACATTCAAACTCCACCCAGAAAAGCCCCCAGCCAGGACTTGATCTAGCGACCTTCTCACCACCGTGCCACGTGAGACCATACAGATAAAATAAACTTTTAATTTTACACTTAAGATGTTCCATTACATTTAAAACATGTTTGTACATGGATGCGCTTTAGGTTTGGTGCAGTTTTGCTGCTTTAATAAGTCTTTACAGGCAATTAACAAATAAGGTTCAAAATATGTATTTGGGTGTTTATGATGTTACTTTATTACCTTATCTTCAAATGATTATTTGATCAAATAAATCATTCTAATTTACTGATAAGTAGTAATCACTGAGATGCGTCTGAGACATTGGGCTTCAGTTTAATTAAATATACTGTATATACCTGATGACTGACTCACTGAGAAAAGAGCAAACTCCCATTTAGAATTGAATGACCCTTGATGTTTTTATGTGTCAATGAAGTCATTCAGATCTTTTGAGTTGAGATGCTGTGAAAAGTTGGGAACAATAATATCTTACCTGTTGTAGATGGCTCATTAAATTTCCTCAGTTTGGGGATAAAAACCTGATCAGACTGAAGAAGTAATGGCTAGTCTGAGCTAGAACTGCTGCCATTTTAAATTAACTCCAATCCTAACAATGACTCAGTGGTTCATGTAAATGACCGGGTCTCTACCCATGGAGCCTGGTCGGGTTCGGCCCGAAGGAGCAACTTGGGTTTGCCTTCCTGTGGGCCCACTACCTGTAGGAGGGGCCATACAAGTAGAGTGCATGATGCATGGACAGTGGTCGAAGGCGGGGACCTCTGACCTTACCAAAGCTGGTTCTTGGGACAGGAGACGTGACCTCTCTGGCAGGGAAGGAGCCTGAGCTTGTGTGTGAGATTGAAAGGTACTGACTAGATATAGTTGGGCTCACCTCAATGCACAGCATGGGGTCTGGAACTGAGAGGGGCAGGACTTTATTCCACTCTAGAGTTGTTGATGGT
>JARVLU010001462.1:18007794-18019719 GCA_031762415.1 Simpsonichthys santanae
ATGTTTTGCACATAGCCCTGTTAAGATCAACACAAGCTTTTAATCACTTTACAAAACAACAATACTTCACCCCCACTACTGTGAACATTTTCTGCTGTGTCATGGATGGTGAAACATCACGTACCAGTTTAACCAGGCAGTTATGAGAATTGAGGTCTCTGTGGATGATCCTCATTAAATGAAGGCAGGCCTAAAAACAAAAAAACAAAAAAAAAAAAAGAAGCAGATTTTTAAAAGTCACGCACATTTGTGTGACAAAATCGATGAGATTTTATTGCAACTAATAAACCGAGATATCAAACATCTGCTAACCTTTTCAAAATATAACAAATAACTTTAAGCAAAAACATCTAACTTCCATTAAATGAGTAAAAAAGTCAAAAGTTTCATTTAAAACGGTAATAAAAGGACAACTCACCATGCCAGAGGCGATGCTCTTAGCAAAGCTTACTCTTTGTTCCCATGGAAACACGTCCTGTTAGTCCAAAATAAAAATAAATAAAAGGTTTACAGGCCATATAAAGTGAGGTAAGTGTTAACCTTAAATTGGAATAGATTCTAAGAATGGAAGCTAAATAGGGTTAATATACAATATAATTATAGGGTTAATAAACAAATAAAAATCAATAAAAAACATAATTTAAACTGGCCTGCCCCATCATGCTTAAAATCTTCCAGATAAAAAATACTCCTCTCAAAATTAACAAATTGTGAGAGGATAAGAACTGCTTCACTTCCTACATCTTCTCCCGCTCATCTTTAAGCACGTTGTCATGTCAGGTTGCCAGTTATCAAGTTTACTCCATGTCTCTGTGAGCTCTTGTTGCTGTGGAAGAGGAACCAGAACGAGTTGAGCTCACCATGTCTCTGATGTAATCCTTCAGCGTGCCTCCCTCGATGTACTCAGTAATCAGATTGAGCTTTTTGTCTTTGTACAGCACACCGATAAACTTCAGAACGTGGGGGTGATCGAGGCTTCGCATCACTTTGACCTGAAATTTGGGCGTGTGACAGAAAACAAGAAGTTCCTCATTATGACAAGCAAGTTATCCTTGATCAATTCCTGGCAACCGGGAAGTTTAATCCACAACAACAAGGATTAAGTACAAATCAAACTAACGTGTTCCCACAAGACGAACGGGGGCAACAGCTGAATAACAAAGAGCCGATTGTTGGAGCGTGCAGAGTGCGTTCAGTTGTGAATATTGACCGAGACAGTTCTGTCTGTGAGCGATCACAGCTCCCCTGCTGCTGATTACTAACCTCCTTTAGGAAAGTTTTCTGCGTCTCTTCATCGCAGCGGATCAACTCCTTCATCACCATCACCTCTCCTGTAGCTTTGTGAGTCACCTGGGAGAAGCACGCATGTCATTTGAAGCTCAGAGTAGTGAAAGATGGATATGATGCCTGGTGAAAAACTGATGGTTCACCTTGATGGCCTGCCCAAAGAAGCCCTTTCCTAAGACTTCTCCGTGGATGAGGTCACATGGTCGGAAAATGCGATGAGAGCAGCTACTGGAGGATCTGAGAGACTCAGAGCGTCCGATGTCTCTTGTAATTAAAGGCGACTCTTTGGGTGAATTTGGTCCAGGAGACTTACATGTACTGTTACTGCGCCTGAAATCAAATTAAACAGGACGTTTTAAAAGTTGCGCGTGCGTTTCTCTCATCGGTTACGGATGACGTTACGTTTCAGACGCTCCAACGCACCTCAAAGACCTCCTTTTCAGCGTGCTGTCTTCAACCTTGTCCGTCCTCTCCAGGACCGTGTCGGACGGCGAGGACAGACGCATGCGGGACGTGGCTGGCACTTCCAGCTGGTTTCTGGGCGATCCCAGTCTGAGCCGGTCCAAACGCTGCCTGACCGGGTCGTACTCTATGAGCAGCTGCAGCGTGTGACTGGTACGATGAATGAGGTCATCCACCTAAATGAGCAGAGATTTTCAAGATTTTCTAATTAGTTTCTCACGAGAATGTTTCCCACCTCTCCCAGGCTTTTCCACATGAATTATTTTTAATGCAAAAGAAGTGCAGCCCTCATCACTAAATCAGAACGTGTGATGAAAATATAAATGCACCTTCTGTTCTAATGACGCCAGTTTTCTCTTGTATCATTTATGACAAAACAGAATATTATAGGACTTCACAGTCATGGGTCCAAGTTTAGACAATAGACATTGTTTTGCAGACTTTGTAGCTTCAGTATTTTTGTTTATAATTCACCAATTTTAGACTTTTGGGCAGATTTATCATATTAAATTCACTGGGGGGAAAAAACAACCTATTAGCTTAAAAAGTTACTTTATAAAACCCACTTTAGCTTTTTTTTTTTTTTTTTTTGCCTTGGCAAAATATTAGCAGCTTAACTTAATTTCTGTATATTCACAACAACAGAGACATGTGCCATGGGCGGCTAAGAAGCCACTTCTATTCAAGAAAAATATCAAGAACAGACTAAAACTTTGCAGGAAGCAGTTTTTAATCTTTCATCAATCCTTTCAATTTTTTGGGACATCTGGAATATCACTTGTCCTGCTTTGTGCCAACAGTGAGGCATTTTGATACAATCCATGTGTCGGGTTGCTTCTCATCCAAAACACAGTCTTACTCACGGTTCTGCTCACAAACTCCGCTATAAATAGAAAGTGGTATCAAAATGTTCTTAAATGCTACATTTTCTAGCAAACCAAGCACAGTTTGTTTATCTGTGTGCTTTCCAAGAGGATGAAGCACCGTGTCACAAGGCAAAAGGGAAAACAAAGTGACTCGAAGCTCTAAAACGGTGGAGCCTCGGTATATTGCTGAGAGTCACAAAACATCAAGGTGGGGATCTTCAAATATTTTTAGAAATACTGTAAATCCATTTCAGAATGACTGCAACATCATTTTACCTTAGCTGTTCCAGAAGAGTTAGGGTAGTCAGTAGTCCAGTGAATGTTGAACTATGCTCTCCTTTATTTGACCAAATTTCCATGCTTTCCAACCAAAACCAGTTTGGGTCACAGGTCTCTGCTACTGTTATTTTGCAAGTCGAAAACAGAAAGGTTTGGAAACCACTTCTTTAAAATATTGAAATTTTGGACTTTTACCTTTTCTAGATTTGACCCTTATTGAGAATGTGTCAAAAAGCAGGTGGAAAAGATCAGAATGAGTCACCACGAGTTTGGATTTGGTCCAGAGGTTGATATTGAGCAACTCTCTGCATAGAAGGTATTCAGTGTATTTGCTGAGAAACGCCTTAATGCACAAGTTGTCATTCAACATAGCTTAAAACATGTAAAAAAAAAAAACATACTGAATCCATAAAACATCATTTGTGCCACAGCCAAAAAGTTTGTCTCTGACTGTGCAAAACAAAACAGTTTGATTTTCTCATAAATAGACTTATTTAGAGTGGCCATTAAACCGTCAAAAATGATGCGATTAAAAAAAATGACTAAATGCACACTTTAAAACAAACAGCATAATAATGGTTGGTGAAAAAAATAGAAAAATCTAGACGAAAACAAATCAATCAGGAGGAAAACACGAGCCCTTCTTTGGAATGTGAGGGCGAGGCTGCGAGGACAAGCCTTTAAACCATTCGTGTACCTTTCTCTAACGGCTGAAGAATGTGAGAACTGTAAAAATCCACATGTGAACGTTGTTGTAAAACAACAACATGCCTGCTCAGGATGCACTCAAAGCATGGAAATGATGAGGAAATTTGTGTTTCCTTCTAATTTTAATTGGCACATCACTCCATCGGGCATCAGGAGCTCACCTCCTCCTCCATTAACGTCCCAACAGGAAGGCCATTGATCTCCAAGATCCTGTCTCCAACATGGATGGCGTTTCGCACCTCTGGACTGATCAGCATCCCTCTCACCCTGGAGCAAAACAAGAACATCACAGTGAGTGCTGGTAGTGGGTTAAGTCAGCAAAACTGTCTGTAAAACAATCTGAGACAAATGCTGGTGAAGATTCTCAGTCATCCAGGACATGATAAAAAAATAAAAAAACGTTCAAAAACAAATGGACTTCATTTGTAACAGAAGACGTTACACTCTAATGTTAAGAGGTGTGATTTGTCAATCTACATATGTATGTGTGTATCTTATCTCAGCCTTTAAAACCTGAACCCCCCACTCTTTGCTCTTTGAATTGAAAAAGCTCCTCGGATGAGGAGCGAAACGTCTTCTGTTGCAAATAAAGTCCAGTTGTTTTTGTATTGAACGTTTTTTTATTTATTTATCTGAGACAAATACCTGAAAAAAAAAAAAAAAAAAACCTGCAGTTCACCAAACCCATAATTAGTCTTGCATCAAGCATGACTCATCCTGTGATCACACATCAGTGAGACATCAGCCACCGACTCATCCCACTTACTCTTTGACTTGAACGCTCGCCGAGCCGTTGACGTCTCTGAGCACTGACACAGAGAAGCCCCTTTTACCGTTCGCCGCAGACGGCATTGACACGAGGGTCACTGTGTGAGGCAGGGCGTCCAAGATGGAGTCGTGTGAACATTTTTCCAGCATGGGTGTAAGGACCACCTGCTTGTAGCACTTTCCACTGCACACAACAAGCAAGACAACTATAAAACACTAGATATTACAGGACTGTTGATTCATTATTATGAATTTAACTGATTTACAAAAAGAACAAAACTAGTAGTAATAGATAACTAAAATGAAAAAAACTTGTAAATGGTAAATGGACTGTACTTATACAGTATATAGTTTTATCTTGTCAATATACTCAAAGCACTTTACAACACAATCTGTTCCCTCATTTATCCATTCATACAGCACTTTACTATACACAAAGCTTAATCAGTGCTTTATCACATTCATACACCGATGGGACACACATCAGAGGCATTGAGAGGTTCAGTGTCTTGCCCAGGGACACTTCAGCATGTGACTGCTGGTGGAGTCAAACCCCCAACTCTTGCATTGCAGGACGACTAACCACTCATCCAGTCTACAGCAATTAAGACACATAAAACACAATAGTGAATAAAGTCACTAGTAATTTGCATTAATAATTTTGCAGCAGCCACAGTTAGGGTTGAACATGAGAGTTTGAAGATAAACTCCAGAAATTATATAAAAATAAAAATCTCGTTGCTTTATTTATGAGATAAAAGTAGTTGTCATAAGCATGGTTGTTGAAGTTATTTGCATTTCTTTTGTTACTCTGCATTTTATTTGACTTATTAGCAACATTAGAATATTTTAATCAGCAACAGACTGGGTTTTAAGTAACATGTTTAAGATTTAAAAATGTGTGAATGACTCTTCTTCACAAACGAGTTTAAAGGAAGTTTACTCACCAGTAGAGTTTTGATCTTTTGACTAAGGCATAGGTGTCCCTGTCTTCAATCACCACCTTGCAGCTCAAACACACAAAACACTCAGGGTGATACTTGTGTTCTCCGGCGACCTGGAACCAGAAATGCACCAGGTAATCTTCCATTCCGCCAAAAGAAGAAAAAGGTTAAGCAGAGCCGGAGAAGCAGCAGCCCTGCTCAGTTGTGTCATGGATTAGAGTGCAGCGCGCCGTCTGTTCTGCTGCGCGCCGGTGACACAGCTGGAACACCTGCTTCACTTTCAGTCTGTCTGGAATCTGCTATGATGTCAGCCGCAGCAGGTCTGAGTCTTACGGCTGTTCTCGCTTTCAAGTTTTTCTCCTTGACACCTCCTGCACACGATTAACCAATTTCCCCTTCCGTAATTCAAGACACACTTCCTCAACATCTGCCTCAACTCATCTGTCTCTCATGCAAGATGAGATAATGTTTCAGTCTGTGAAATAGAAAGGTGCTTGATCAAACACGTGTTCAACAAAAAGACCGAGTTCAGATTTGATCAAAGTGGTCGAGCAGATGGTTTCAAGTGGAAAGATTAGGAACAATTAACAAATTACCTGTTGTAAATACCTCTTTAGTTTACTGGATTACTTTGTGATGACATAATACATTAATGAACATTAATGTACTTGTAAATGTACCAAAATTACCTCAAAGACTATTTTTCATCTCATCATTGGATTACTGCTACATGCACCCTAAAAACAAAACATTTCAGTTTGGAAAAGTTGTAGAAAAACTAGAAAAAAAATCTGAAGAAATTTAGTAGACTTTGCCTCCAAATCCATTTCACAAACAGAAGTATTTGTTCCGTTTGTGAGCCGTTTTTCTGTTTTGTTCGTCTGCTCAATGGTGAAAGATGAGGACTGAAAAAAGCATTTTTGTCTGAACACTCAGGGTTTTATCTGCAACCTCTGCACACTGAAAAGTCTGCTGTTTTTCTAGTGTTTTTCCGGCATTTCACATCAGTCAGTCAGTGGGTGGTGGGAAAGGATAATGCTGTTAGAAAATTATGTCAGCAGCCATCACTGCGACATCTCAGAGTCTGTAACTCCTAGCCTCAAAACAAAAAAACAACCACCTACACACCTTGGTTACAACCTGCCCCAGGCTGAAATATCAAGACAGAGCTGGGCAAAAAAAACAAAAAAACAAGGAGGCTTCATTTTTGAAAACCAAAAACACCCTTTGAAAGAATTTTATTGAATTGACAAAACAGATTATCGACAACAGAAACTTGTGTTTGGGACTTGAACGCCTGACATGAGCCTGCTCTTCCACTGGACCACACGTTGTTGTTGTTTTTTTTTACCAGTTCCACTCTGCTTCACTGGCTCATGAAGCTGGACGACAGAACAAAACAGAAGAGGTCATTATGTTTGTTGCTTGGTGGCAAAAAGAAAAACTTCCGTCTGACTGCACATTAGACAAGAGGCCTTCTTTAAAAGGCTGCTGCAGCTGAACTTCATATGTTAACTTGTAGATACTAGAACAAAGCTGGATGATGATTGTTTTTATGTCTACAGTTACACTTTCTCTACTTGTTTTGTCTTATACGTTTAAAGTTTCTATGCACGGAGGAAGTAGTGTGCCATTTCCTTCATAAAACCCTGCTCTAATATGAGATACTTGATCTCTGAGACGCCATCGGTGCAGATTGTATTGTGACTGTGTGGAATATCAACAGAGCTTTCTCACCACAGGACTCAACATGCTCCAAAACCACCACATGCTCTAGTGTGTTCTCACAGGATCCTGACTGTGGGGAAGTGAACTGTGGAGAACTTCTGTACAAAGAAAGAAAAAAAAAAACTGGGGCCTCAAGGGGGAAAACTCTTTCGCTAGAGCCCCTTCTGCTAAATTCAGCAAAAGCCCAAGCATCACTCTTCTGTCTTTCAATGTTCTCGATAATAGAGCATCAAACTCACTAGTGTGTTTTTTGTTACTATTCAAAAGGATGAAAGTGTTGTTAGTGTTAAATTATTAAATCAGGACAGTCAGTGAAAACGTGGCCATTACATTAGACAATGGTCAAATTGTCATCAGAGCCATGATTCAGTAATATAGTCGTGAATTTGCATAGCAACAAAGAACAAATGTCTGGAAATGCGAAACTATAGATCACGGCTCATAATGCAATTACCGTATCTGTGTTTTCTTTTCTTCCTATATTTAGTGCACACGCAACAATTTAATTTCAACTTTTACAAGAATAATAAATCATCTGAGGCCTTGCGATCAGATCAAAACTGCTAAGAATACAACACACAAAATACAACCAATAACTTTCACTTGTTAAAGTAACCAGATATTTTTTAGGATTAAAAGGCTCCATCTTGATCATCTTTTAGGATGATATCCCATCTTATCTTTACTTGGATTGTAAATTTCCTTTACAGCATTTTCACTTGGCGGTATTGTTAGGTTTACTTGAGAGAAATGTTCCAAAGCATTTTATTTTCAACACTTTTATCAACGTACTGTATTTACAGAATTAAGGCAGAGAATGATGGGAAATAAAGCAACACAAGAATTTGAATGCAGAATGAAAAGAAACTGTCCAGATTACGTTTTAACTTTTTTGTGACATTGTTCATCTTTGAAGTGCTCTGAAACTATAATTCAGAAGGGCAGATTAGATTATGATTTCATTACTTAGTCACGTTACTTACATTCTAGTTCTACTTTACTAACCCTACTTACTTTCTTTACTAACTTTACCTACTTTCTTACTTAATTTACCATCTTTCCTAACTTTACTTAATTTTTTACTGTTTACTTATTTTCTTAAATAATTTAATTACTTTATTTATTTTCTTAATTAATTAAATTACATTATTTACTAACTTTACTTACTTTCTATACTAACTTTACTTAATTTCTTTACTTGGTTTCTTACTTAATTTACTTTCTATACTAACTTTCTTACTTAATTTACTTTCTTTACTTACTTTTTATAGTAAGTTTACTTAGTTTCTTTACTTGGTTTCTTACTAAATTTACTTTCTTTATTAACTTTACTTTTTTTATTTTTACTAAATTTACTTACTTTCTTTACTTATTTTCTTAATTAGTTTAATTAAGTGGGCAGCACGGTGGCACAACCAGTAGAGCTGCTGCCTCTCAGCGCACAGTTCCCTGGTTCAAATCCCGGTCCGGGGGCCCCTCTGGGTGGAGCTTGCATGTTCTCTCCGTGCATGCGTGGGTTTTCTCCAGGTACTCCGGTTTCCTCTCACAGACCAAAAACATGCATGTTAGGCTGACTGGTAACTCTAAATCATCCCTAAGTGTGAGTGAGAGAGTGAATGGCTGTTTGTCTCGTTTGTCTCTATGTGTCCCTGTGATGGACTGGAGACCCGTCCAGGGTGTACCCCACCCCTTGCACAGTGATGGCTGGACATGGGCCCCAGCGACCCCCATGACCCAAAAATGGAAGAAGCGGGTATAAGATAATGGATGGATGGATAATTTCTTTACTCATTTTCTTAATTAATTTAATTACTTTAATTACTTTCTTTACTAAAATTACTTACTTTCTTTACGGTACTTACGTTCTTACTGAAATTTACTTTCTTTACTAACTTTCCAACAATTTACTTTATTTACTTTATATACTAACCTGAGTTACTTTTTTACTTACTTTCTTAATTTACTTACTTTCTTTACTAATTTTACTTACTTCCTTCATTAACTTTACTTAACTATTTTACCAAGTTTATGTACTTTCCTTACTTGCTTTCTTACTTAATTTAATTACTTTCTTTACTAACTTTACTTACTTTTTTACTTTATTTTCTTACTTACTTACTTAAATAACCACAAATAAATCTTTAGTAAATTTTTATTTTTTAACTTGGGTCAGATAAAATAAGTACATAAACACTAACAGAAAAAATATTGGCCTTAAAGTGAAGCCAAAAACAAATTCATTGCAATAAATGAGAAAACAAATGTAGCTAATAAAAGTATATAATTTTTTTGAGCTTGCAGGAAACAGTATAACCAAACAAATATGTTCAGTCACTTGCATCAGTTACATAATAAGAACTGCTTACACTTCCCCCAATGTAGTTTGATTCTGTCAATTACTACATCTTTACTCTTGTGCCACACCTGTCATCATGACAAGTAAAATACTAACAATGATAAGAGAAATTTTGACCACTTGACTGTTCTATAAAACTGTTTTATAAAATAGTTTTATGAATTATTTCAACACTCCCATGGTAAAAAAAAAAAAAAAAAAAGCAGAATTTACACATTGTCTGTTCAAACATGAGATAAATGTGCTGGGTGACTCGAGGCAGTGTAGTGCTCTAGTTCACCTCTGGGGGTGCTGTGTCACATACATTATATGAAGTAGGAAGTTTGCACATGCCCATTGCTGTCTCTCTTTAGATCCCCAATATACAGTACATGTTTGACTACACATGTGCTACACATGTTGATGTTCTACAGTCTATTAAATTGAATGAATGAGTGTGACATATTTCTTCTTTCTAATCAGTCATAAATGCATGCTGAAAATACACAGGGATGAGGTAGTGTACCTTGCTGCACGATAGGAGGCAGTGCTGCCCCATAGGGTCAATGAAGCCGGTGCAGTCTCTGTGTTTTTCTGTTGTGCAGAGGGGCAGGGGTGTGTAGCAAATTGGTACGCTAATTTAAATTTGTTTAGACAAAATGTAAGATCATATCTCAAAACTAGATTTTCAGTCAAAACAGAAGGAAGTTAAAAAAAAAAAGCTAAACTGAAATATAAGCTTCTACTTTGGGTTCATATATGTGAGCATCCGATTCCATACGAGTTAGTACCCGTCACAAACCTCACTGCACGCCACTGCCATCAATCCATAAGCAACCATAGACAAAATACATATTACAGAAAACATTTTCAGGTTTTTATGATATCTGCTGATGTTAACCCTTTCAGGGCTGCAGGGCTTTGGATCTGCAGATTAAGACCAGTTTGTAGACAAATAATGAAATGTGTACAAGCCTACCATTGCAGGTCCTGTCATGAGCAGAGAACAGCCGTGGCAGAGCTCTCCAAACTGCTCCCAGTAGTGTTTCTGGCAGTACAGCCTGCCGTCCTTCTCATAGTACCAGTTAGTCAGGTGGTCCGAGCACACGGAGCATCTGTGGAGAGACACGTTCAGTCAGATACACAGAACAAAGGTGAGGAGGCTCTCAAAGGCCTCATGTTATCCTGCAGTCACACTGTGAACAAAGGTCAGAGTGATAACTTCAGTTTTTTTTCATGTGATATTTGTTGGTCTTAACTTAATGTAACATAATAAACATAATATTTACATGTATACACATGGGTACAGTAGTAAATAACTACACATTTAGATCTTCCTGTACCATTTTTTTAGCAACTTCTTTGGAGTGCACACATTTGGTTCACTTTTTTTGTCCAATCTTGCTGCAGTTTATTTTGTAATTTGCAGTCAGCTTATTTCTATTTCTGTATGTTACAAGGTTCTTTGGAGATGTTGCTGGATTCTGCCTGAAAATGTTCTTTGTGTTTTTATATTTAGTTTTTCCTTTTCCCACCTTGGTTATGTAATCTGATCTGGACATTGTGCATATTTGTTCACAAGTTGATGTTGATCACTAATTTAATCAGCTTTTTCTACCAATGATTTTGTAATTTGTCCATTGTGGTTTCCTTCTTGTATCAGAATGGCCCGATCACGCACCGTCCAAGTTTTATTCTCATCTCAGTCGGTAGACCAGTGCTTACAACACCCTGCTCTTTGGCGCTGTGCTTGATCATACAAGGAAGTTTGTATATTAAATCTCTTTCATTGCATTAATTGACAGTGTGAGTTTTCTCTGTTTAACAGGGTGTGTGGCACTATAAGATGTTTAAAAACTCATATGGGTGCTGTGATGTTTTCAGTAATGCAATACTGACAGAAAAAAATTATCTTTTTCATGTGGTGAAAAGATCCGACATGGTCAAATTCTCTGATAACGTTAAGCATCTTCATGGGAAAATGTTCTGAAGAAAACAACCAACCAGGCAAATAACACATATCTACAAGGACAAAGTCTACTGAATCTGGTTGTTTATTCTACATTTACTGCTTACCCTTTCTTAAACTTATCATTGTCCAGTCTCTTATCACAGTCAACGTAAAGACCACCAAGTGATCCTGTTCATCTTGAGGTCACTAGCATGACGAAAACCATCTTCTAGGTTTAGTCACAAGCTTCAGTTTATAACTATGGTGAAATAATTAACACTTTAAAAAGTTCAATAACATGCACTAACACAACTATTAATCTAAATGAATGTAGTTCCTGTTTGACTACCTCGGGCGCTGATTGATCTGTCACCAGAGGAGATACTTGGCAAAGCAAAGGGTCGTTTTCAGCTGCAGCGTAGTGACAAAATGTTCAGAGAGGAGAATGCTAAAGTTGGCAGCAAACTAGGAAGACTTACACGTGATCCTTAAACGTGCAGCACTAGTTACGCAGATCCTTGTTACAAACCAGATTCCAAAAAAGTTGGGACACTAAACAAATTGTGAATAAAAACTGAATGCAATGATGTGGAGGTG
>JARVLU010001462.1:18021453-18032414 GCA_031762415.1 Simpsonichthys santanae
TTAAAAAAAAGTGAAAAACAAAAAAAAAAAAAAAAAAAAGGCTCCAGGCAGACAGAACGTCAAGTTCTTAACATCAAGGGACATCAATGATGATAGCAAAAGTGTCTTTGGATGAGAGGCAGGTACACCTTGGGCAGGTCACTGGGGTCTTTAAGATAATTTACAACCATTCACTCTCACTTAGCTACAGTTTAGAGGAGCCAGCAAACCAAGCATGCATGTTTTTGAATGGTGGGGGGAAAGGAGCAGAACACAAGTTAAAAGGAGATAAACCCTGTAGCTAATAGTGAAAAGGAGCAAAAATGTCTAAAGACTAGCTAAAAAAAAACCAACAACAGTTGCTCAAAGCTCTTTCTGGTTGTTTTTGAAAGCTCCCTCATCGTGGTCACGACAACGAATCATCTCCCCTTAAGTCCAGTTTCCATCGCCCTGCTGGATAACATCAGACGTTGTTGTTAGCCCAGACCCTGACCAGTTGGCTGTTGTATGATCCTGTAGGACAGTCTTACATCAGCTGTTTGTTTTGGCACAAGTCCCACTCCAGATTGACTTTTTAACACAATCCTCAACATGTAGATTGGCACCTGAAGTACCCAAACAATGCTTTTCCAATTGCTGGCTAAGAATAGCTGGTATGGAAAATAATAGAAACAAACAAAATGCAGAACAACTCTTGAATACTGCAAGTTGTAAAACCTCATCTGACATCTTCCTGGAGCGATTTATGGAAATGAGAAGAAATATTTGATCAATCCTTCCAACAAACTGGTTTTACTTCATCAGTATGAGTTTTCTTAAATAAACCTCTTCATGCTCTGCCACCATGACTCAACAACCTTTTTCTACGCCCTGGGAATTTATTTTATTCTGACGTGTCAAAAGTATTTGTCACTTGTCATTGCTTGCACCTCAAACAAGCCGGTCCTTATACGTATACCAAGATTGTAATTTTTTAAACTATTTTTAAATCTACTATTTTTAAAGCACATATTTAAAGTGCAGATTGAAATATTTTGATGGAAACAACTAATTCTAGATAATTTATGCTCTCAGGGTGTGAAATGTTGATATGAGGTTTTTTGGTGGCAATGCACAGAGCATCTTTTTTATTTTATTTATTTTGCTTTGCCAAATTGATTAATATTTGTCTTTCCATAAAATAATATTACAGGAATTTTTGAGCAAACAACCCCCTCACCCCCCACCATAAAAAAAGATGGTTTTCTATAAACTTGAAACAAAAAAATAATGTTTGAGTTTATTGAAATCCTTTTATGTTCAGTGTTTATCTCATAGTGGACACACAAAAACAGTTTTAAAGATAAAAACACTTTTACCAGCAATAATAAAGATAATTAAGTTCATCCAAACAGTTCATATAAATCTATAGTTTCCCAGTTTTTAATTTGGATTTATATCTTATAATTTTGTCAATACATGATTGTCCTACTACTCAAAGTTTCCATCCAGTTCATATACTGTATTAGTTAATATTCTTTAGTTCCTGATTTAATAAAACATCTGAACTGTGTTTGTGTGATTTCTTTTTTTTTTTTTCTTTCTTTTTTTTTTTTTTTACATTTTGATTTTTCAGCTTTTTATTTTCAGCCAAAAAACAGTCAATTTATGGAGAACAAATGGTTATAATACATTCTGCAGAAAACTGAACTGAATCAGAGAAAGATTTATCTGATGAAACAAATGCACTCAAATGGTCCCGTAAGACAGAAAAAAATGTACAAATGGAGAGGAAAAAGTTGGGAGTATTTTAACAGATGACTTTAAATTTAACTTTAGAGGCAGAAATAGAAAAAAAAAGTTAATGGAAACAAAATAATTTCTAACTGAGAACACCTGACACTGTATTTATTATCCTTTAATATCTAGATGTGGTGATTTAACTGAACTTTATTCCTTCTATACACCCTTCTGCGAGGGGGCGGGCACGCCAACTCAGGTGTCTCAACAGGACTCAGGACGATCATCACACTTGCACAAACACTAGAAAGCAAACAGTGATTTCCTAAAACCCACATTCCTGCCTTTGTTGGAGTTTGCTGATGGAAACTGGAGACTTGGATGGGTGACCTTAAGGAGGCGGATTGCTTTCTTCAAAAGTTTTACATTGTTCTGCATGAAAACCTCTCTTGTCAAAGAGTGGAGAGTAACAATGATGTTGTAGTTTAAATCCCAATGAAAGATTAATAATAATAGGCTTAGATTAGACACTTCTTATCACATGGTGAGATTATAGTTGTCATGTGTGAAATACAATCTATTTTAATCTAAACAAAATTCAACAACGGCATCATTCTCTAAAATCCTCGTCCCCCCCCCCCCAAAAAACAAAACAAAACAAAAAAAGTAAACAACCATCAAACATCACCACAAGTTAAAATACCACTTAAAGAATCTAAAAACCTAAAAATAAAGCCCAGAGCCTAAATGGTTGGTAACTACAAACCATAAGAGAAGCACCCCCCTTTTAAAAGCTAAAACTAACAAATAATCTATTCATTTACATTTTCTGTTTATTAGCAATACAATTACCAGTCTATTATCGTTTACCTTTCACTGGAGATAAAACAAACTTTCCTGTAAAGCACTAAACACTGTTTTAAAAAGTATGTAACAAGCTACAATTATAGAAAATCTCTATGCAAGTTCAAATTATATATGTATATGTATAGAGAGAGACAGATAAGATATAGATAAGACAGACAGACACAGACTGACAGACAGACACACAGACAGACAGACACACAGACAGTCAGTCAGTCAGTCAGTCAGTCAGATAAGATATAGATAAGACAGACAGACACAGACAGACAGACACAGTCAGTCAGTCAGTCAGTCAGTCAGACAGACAGACAGACAGACACAGACAGACAGACACAGACAGACAGACACAGACAGACAGACACACAGACACAGACAGACACAGACAGACAGACACACAGACACAGACAGACACACAGTCAGACAGACAGACAGACAGACACACAGTCAGACAGACAGACAGACAGACCACAGTCAGACAGACAGACACACAGTCAGACAGACAGACACACAGTCAGACAGACAGACACACAGTCAGACAAACAGACAGACAGACAGATTTTTCTTTAAATCCCACATATTGTTGTGTGAATCCATGTTTAAAAGCATTATGCAATAAGAGGAACCTCTGCAAATACAGACCTACAAATGCTTTTCTTTTTAACAATTTTCATAAGTTATGAGAATTAACAGTTTTAATATGAACAGTTACACGTCTGGTAATGCTCCAAAGTTCAAAAAATCCAAACAAACAAAAACATTTGAGAATCCAAACATTGTCAACACTTTAACATCAATCCAGCTGTTGAATTAAGTCAGTTTAGAAGGGACAACCTTTAAAATGAGAGAAAAAGACAAATAATAAAACATAATCAACAAACATGATCAACAAACAGATCATTTTTGTTAATTTAAGCGACAGAATAAAAAACTAGTAAAACAAAATAAAGAATCAAAAGTGTTGTAAGTTTTGAATCATGATTAGTTATTAAAGTAACTCATTCATAATAAACTATAAAACCAGTAATGTTCAAATCAAATTACTTGAAGAAATCTCCAATCATTTGACTTTATTAACTCAAACAGTTAAATAATAAATATTTACACTTAGGAAAGCAACTCAAGTTTTTGTTTTTTTGTTTGAAAGTATTTTTATAAATAAAGTCGTGGATACTTAAATTTATTCTGTAAATTTAATTTTATGATTTGAGTAACTTTAACATTTAAATAGCAAAGTTCAAGCTCAATAATCCAAAAAAAAAAAAAAAAAAAAAAAAAACAAATCCAACAAAGTTCAGTCAGGTCCTCTGGACGGTTTCTTTAAGAACCCGTCCAGAGGACCTGACTTAACCTTGATGGATTTAACATTTAAAGTTTCCAAGTTGAGACAAATCTAAAGCTTAGTTAAATCCACCACACCCTGTATTGTTGAAAAGCACAATAATAATCTGCAGTCCTAAAAACTGACTGAGACAGGAACATTAAACAAGCAGCTTTCTTTATTTACAACAAAAAAAAAGCTACTGGAGTGTCTGAGGCAGCAGCTCCATCTCTGAATCGCCGTCTAAGAATGCAGAACTCAGCAAAGTACCTTTGGGTCTCAATAACACCAGGTTTACTGGAACAAGAGTGACGTTGGCTCACAGGAATGTTAACAAGACTGGAGGTACACACCGGGCAACATGTGGACAATGGAAAATAGGAAAACCTATGGCTAGTCTTTCAGCAAGGACATTTCTTTTATTTTTGGTTTCTTGGGTGGTTTTGTCTTGCAAAGAATGTCAAAACAGATAAGAGTGTTAGCTTACTCAAAGGTCTAAACTTTGAAGTCAAACCCCACATGCAAAGTATCTCAGAGCTAGAAGAAAAATAAAACGTAGACAATGCACAATGTGGGAGAAATGATGTGCAACACAGGTGTGTCAGTGTCTCAAACAAGGTAAAATGAACTAGATGTGTTACTTCAGAGTCTGTTGGAAGGAGTGTAACACCAGGTTATATGAGGACAGTCATAAAACAAGCCTGAGGCATTACATGTCAACACAACCAGCACTTCTCTGTTCATTTAGGAATGGTTCATTCAACACAGTTTTTTTTTTTAAGTTATTTTTAATTCATTTCTTTGGCAGACATTATCCAAATGATCATTTTCAAATCAAAATGTTAATAAGAATTATTACATAAAAAATAAATGTGAAGACATTTATTTCATTTTATATACCTGGCACGATTGCATAGTTGTTAGAATTTAAATAGACCTTACAATAAAACTGAAAACTATTTGCAAATGTCAGTGTAAAGAAAACATTTATCCTTAGCTTTTTCAGCACCTCAAAACCAATTTATTAATAATTTTTAATTAGAGAGCTGAAAATCACAATCATTTGCAGGCCAAATGGCTGAAATTTGCTATACAATACCCCATTTAGACAAATTCTTGGAATTTCCCTTTCAATTGTGTAAACTAATAAATCAAAAGTAAAGGCCAAGCATTCCTTCAAGAAAGTGATAACACCTGCCATCTTTCATGCCAGTTTTAAACTATCATCTAATGTAACTAAATGACAGAGTTAGCCATTTTGTTCAAGGCTTATAAATGACATTATTTCAGTTTTATACAGTATAGTAAGATTTAGTGATAGCCATGAGCACTTGAAATGTGCATTGAAGATGATTTTCAGGTACTACCACACCTAAGCTTAACTTATTCTCCAAATAAATTACTTGTTTCAGCTGTTTGTGTTGACTAAGATCAATTAGCTAGACACTATCTTGAATTGGGTTGAGTTAAAGAATTGCACATCCAAAAATGACTCACTGAAAGTTTCATAAAATTTGTTCAGTGGTTCATGGAATGTTTTGCTAACAGACTGGGAGATTTAAACATAATAATTAATAGCAAAATGCCCTGATGCATGTTCAGTAATCCAGGTAAATAAATCTGACAAGTTGAGCCAGGTCCTCTGGACAGATTCTTTGTTGAAATATTTAATCTTTTATCCAAAATACTTCTTCAGTCAGAGGAGCTAAAACCAAACCAGCCTTATAAATAGCACTTTCTCATAGTGGATCAACCAGTTTGCTGGTGATAGTCAAGTTGTTCACAAGCCAAGGGAGGACCGACAGCCTAACAACCGATGCCCTGATGGTTATGTGTTGTTCATAGAGGGCTGAGTGATACAGTAACAGCATTGTGGAGGCCTCAGTCTGGATGAGTTCTCGTTACAAAGATGGCTTCCTTTACTCCTCTCTCAAACGTGCACATTTTAATCCCTGAAAGAGTGACCACTGTCCTGCAGATGAGTGTAGACCGCAGAGTTCTGGCCTGATGATGTCGCTCTTCTGTCCTGGGCCATCCTTTTGGCCAGTGGCTGTTTTGTTTCTCTGATGTAGAACTGATCACAGCCCTCCTGGCATTGAACAAATTATACAATATTTCTCTGTTTGTGCCAAGGGATTGGATCTTTTGGATGGACCAGTCTTTTCTGCAACACATTTTGGCACTTGAAAGCCACTGGGACATCATGTTTAGAAAATAAACAGCTCAGTTTCTCTGAAACTCCCATAACATATGAAATGATGACTGGTCTGGGTTGCTCCTTTTCAGAGACACCACCAAGTCATTGGTTCGTGTATGTTGATGACACCTGGGTTAAAATCAAATTTCAGCAAGTCCACTGTTTCACTGTGGATAAACACATAAAGTTCACATGAGAACAAGTAAAAAAATGGCAGGTGGGTTTTCTTGGACTGTGAGGTCTCAGTCTCTGATGGAAGACATTTGAAACTGTTGTGTACCACAAACCCACCTACATAGACCAGTATTTGTGGTTTGACTCCCATGAGTCCTACGAGTTTGACTCCCATCACCCACTGGAGCACAAGTTAGGAGTCATCAGGACTCTGTACCACAGAGCAGACATCATCCCCACTAAAGGGCCCGACATACTCCATTGGAAGTGCCGGGATCAGCTCTTATTGTTGCGTGATGAAAATTGCATCATTCTGTTTGCAGAGCAGCTTCACCCGCCCCTTCTTGAGACACAGACTGGGCCAAACTTTTTCTCACAGGCTTATATGCCAAGTATTGTGTGATTAGTCAGAAGTTTGTGGGTGTGTTCGTCAATGTGGAAAAGATTCTTTAAAAGAACTAAATGAGTCCAATGGCCAAAAACTCTGGGATGGAGATCATGTAGACATTGTGTACGGAGGAGTCCGTGTGCTGAAAAGTGTGGCACTTTAAGGTCAAACAGTGGATGCATGGACGGAGTGGACACTCTGGTGGGAAGAAACTTGCATGGTGATGTTTACTGCAGTGGTGGTGTGGGGGTTTCCCAGGAGCTCTACGTCTGTGTCTTGCGGACTAGGAAAGGTGTGTGCGAAAACAAACGTCCCACAACCACATGACCCTGAGTCGACTGTTCGGCTTCGGATAGATTATGTTGGAGCCATAAATCAGGAGCCAGGGAGAAGGAGAAACCACATACAAGACTGGTCCTGGAGCAATGTGGATGTCCTAATTGGGACTTCCTGAAAGCAGAGAAGAAATCCAAACAGGACTCCAGCCAGCCACCAGGTGAAAAGAAGGATCACAAACCCAGAGCAGTGGTCATTCCGAATGTTGCGAGAGATTCAGAGAAACTGAGACTTTTTGGGGTTTTTTTCTAAACATGGGAGTCCCATTGGCTTTCAGTGGGAACAGGTGGAAGAGAACTTAGAGAGATGGAGGTATGCACTTGAAAGAAGAGGAATTAAAGTCAGCCGTAGTAAAACAGAGTACATGTGTGTGAATGAGAGGGGGGTCAGTGGAACAGCGAGGCTACAAGGAGTAGAGGTCACTGAGTGCAGAACTTCAAGTACGATACTTGGGGTCTACAGTCCAGGAAAAGGGGAGTGTATTAAGGAGGTGAAAAAAAGAGTCCAGGCAGGATGGAGTGGATGGAGAAACATTTCAGGAGTGATTTGTAACAAAAGGGTGTCAGCAAAGGTCAAAAGAAAAGTTTACAAGACAGTTGTGAGACCAGCTATGTTGTATGGTCTGGAGACAGTGGCATTGACGAAAAGACAGGAGAAAGAACTGGAAGTAGCAGAAATGAAGATGTTGGGGTTCTTCTTAGGAGTGACAAGGATGGATAAGACTAGGAATGAGATCATCAGAGGTACAGCCCAGGTTCAACAACTGGGAAATAAATTTAGAGAGGCCAGACTGAGATGGTTTGGACATGTCCAGAGAAGCAACAGTGGGTATATTGTTGGAAGAATGTTAAAATGCAGCTGCCAGGAAAAAGACAGAGGAAGGCCAAAGAGGAGATATATGAATACTGTTAAAGAGGACATTGAGGTAGATGGAGTGAGGACAGAGGATGTAGAGGACAGAGTGAGATAGAGGAGGATGCCTCGTTGTGGTGACCCCTGAAGAGGGAAAAGACGAAAGAAAAAGAAGGCGTCCCAGTGGCTTTCAAACCCCCAAAAAACATTACAACAAAGACTGGTTCATCCCAAAGATTCAGTTCTATGGCACAAACGATTATATGCTGTTCAGCACCAGGAGGGATGTGATCAGTCATACATTGGGGAAACTAAATAGCCACTGATCAAAAGGTTGGCTCAGCACCGAAGAGCAGCATCATCAACCCAGGATGCTGAGGTCTACACTCATGGGCCAGCAATCACTCTTTCAGGGATGAAGATGTGCACATGTTTCAAGAGAGGAGTAAAGGAAGCCATTTTTGTGATGAGAACTCATCATCGTTAAACAGGGGCAGAGACATCTGTGTTCAACTGTCACCTTCTTACAGTGCTGTTATTGCAAGTATCAATCAGCCATCTGTGAATAGCAAGCAAATATCAGGGCACTAAAGATCAAATGTTAGGCTGATGGTCCTCCTTTTGCATGTGAACAACTAGTTTTGACTGTTCCCAGCAAACTGGTCGATCTACTATGAGGAGATGCTGCTTATAAGACTTAGTTTGTTGCAGCTCCTCAGACTGAAGGTCTTTTGGATAAAAGACAAAAAGTTTCAACAAAGAATCCATTCAGAAGACCTGATTCAACCTTGTTAGAATTGATGGCAAAGTTTTAAAAACACATCCAGTCCAATCAGTTGGTGCTAAGAGTATGTGTGCTGAGGAAGACTATCAGATACTGTACAAGTATTAGTAGGTCAAATTTTATAATGTATGTTCTCATACAATGGTGAAATCGGCTCTCTGCGTTTAACCCATCCACCAACAAGTGGAGCAGTGGTGGGCAGCTATTGAAAGCACCCGGGGAGCAACTGGGGATAAGATGCCCTGCTCAGAGACACCACAAAATGTGCAATGACTGGGGATCGAATCCAGGACCTTTGGGTTCAGAGTCAGCTTCCCTGCCCCTACGCCATCTCGGCTGAAGAATTAACTGAGTCTTAGCCATTTTAGGGTTTGCCAAGGTTGCTTATCAACGGTAGCCATCATGAATGGAGTTGACTCCTGAAGTTTTTTCCATTGTAGGGGTGCATTTAGTAATTACGGTATTTTCTCAAAGTTTTATTAAAATGTGTCCATTGGTTCAGGAGATGTTTTGTTAATGTTACAATCAAACGCTATTAATTTCACTGGCAGATGATTAAAAGTTAAAAGGTAGAAAAGTTTTAAAGGATCATTCATTCATTCAACCTTTACTTATACAGGTAAGTCTCAATGAGTCACGGGGACTCATTTCAGAGACCTGTTTTACACAAAGCACAGATAAGGTACAGACAACAATAAATACCCATAAAATGAAAATAAAATTAAATAAAAAAAGTACTGTAGTTATATAAAACAAAATTAAATCAAGCTAAATTATGAAACAAGGTAAAATATTAAAAATAGAAACATGTCTGCATTGATTTTTGCACTGAACTTAACAATTGTTTAAAATCCTTTAGCAAGATCAAAGTGGACAGCTTCAGATGTTTTTGCAAGATGTTCCAGGTTACAGGAGCAGAGTACGAAAAGGTCTTTTTGACGAGCTCAGTCCACACTGAGGGGACTAAACATGCACTAAAACCTATCCTAGCTGTCAAAAGATCACAGCACGCTCATTAGAAAGCACTTCCACCATTTCAGCCTGTGTGTTTTTATGCTCAGGCCAGTTCATCCAGTCACATGCTCACCTTTGTGATCCTGCTGTAAACTCATTGTCACATGTTGGGTCCAGCAGCTCTTTGAGAACACATTTAAAACCATTCAACCGAACTTGATGCTGCATACAAAAGACAGCTGCTAATCTTGTGGAAAAAATGTGCTGTATTAGAAAGACTTGTGCACATCTAGGTTCACCATGGAGGAGCAGTGACCTGAGACCACCAGAAAGGCTCTCAGCATCTCTGTGGCAATCATTAAACATCAGCCCACTAAGGACAAAGTCCTCTGGAGAGCAACACACACGATTCTGGTCCCTGTGCACAAAAACAAGCTTTTTGAGATTGTACATAACACAACCATTGTGTGATTCATAAAACAAAAGAATGGCAGCCAACTGAAAAACGTGCCACTGCTTCCCTCCTTTTATGTTTTATACCTAATGAAAAACACATACTGTACATCTCCTGTCATATTTAGGTGTGCCTCGTTACACCTGGCTGACTTACTGAAAGCAGGAGTTGTGCCAGGTGTCCTGAAGCCCTTTCATGTGGAACGAGTCCTCAATGATCCCTCCACAGCCCGCACAGTAACAATTATCTGTAAAAGACAGAAAAAAAAACAACTGTCTCGTAAAGATACAAATGTCTAAAACCAGTAACAGCTCGTGAACCTAAACAACTGTGTCCACCTTCGCACTGAAAATACAACCTACTTACTTTCTGGTTCCTCCATGTACACTCCGAGAGCGTCGTCGAGATTTATTTTATTTCTTTCTTTCTGTCGGAGTCCTTTTTACAGACTTTTCATTCTGAAGCAATGGAATGAGAAACGTTCAGGCTCCCTGCTCTATAATCGTATCAAGAAGAAAACAAATTCATTTAAACCTCCGCAGGAACCAGCGAACAACAACCTCTGCTGAATCGTCTACCCCTGAAAGAGTGACGTAATGCCGCGGCCACATTCCTGTACGGAAAGCGGAAGGGCTCAGTTGCAGCACCTGGAAGCAGGAGGTACCTCGGAGGAGGAGGACTGATTGCACCATCTGTTGGTAACATGGAGGTACTACACACAGAACGCAAACCGATTCAGAAGCAGCACCAGAGAGAGGCCCCACTCCATTTTACTTTTTTTTTTCCCCTTTTCACACATTTCTGGTCTTTGTACTTGACAATGAAGTCATATTGTGCAACTTGCAAGTCTTCACATTCTTCTTGTAAATATAATATCGACTCTCTGCCTGGGAACTGCACTCTCGATAAATAACACTGTACAAACGAGCAACAACATCAATG
>JARVLU010001462.1:18032462-18048001 GCA_031762415.1 Simpsonichthys santanae
ATATATACATATATACTGTACAGTATTCAGTATTAATAATAAAAAAAAAAAAAAAAAAAAATTTCAACCATTGTCATTAGACATGTTCATGTCTCTTAAAATGTCTCCTGTTTTATTTCTCACATTTTTCACACTAACTAGAATCTTAAAGCCCAAGCTGTCTTCTAAAATCAAGATTTTTTTTTTCCATTTTTGTTCATATTTAATTTATTTTTGGGAGGTTTAATGCATATTATACTCTAGAAATCAACATGTTCTTTCACTTCTTCTCTGGTTGGAGTTTACCTGAGTGATTTTGCCTTAATGTCCAGACAAGAGGACTATGACTAAATGAGAACAAGTTAAAATCCTGAATTATTTAAAATCTCTGTGAACGGGCATTTATTTTGGAAGAAAGTGTATTTTTGACTCTCCAGCTGATTTGACCGAAGTGAAGGTGCATGCTGTGTATAGGAAGCACAATTCTCTGAGCTACGGATGTTGAAACTGAAGCCTCAAAGCTTCTAAGTATCTGAGGAAAACATCAACACTTACATTTGTACATCTACATGCTGATGACTACACATCCAGTTCCTCTCTGTCTACTGCTCTCTCTTCATTGTAGCTTCATTAGGATCCAACAAGTTTCTCCTACATTTTGCTCTATACAGAAAAAAGTACATTTTGTTATTTAAAGCCACCCCAAGTTGAACGAAAGTTAGATATAGTTGAAAATTATGTTTTCAAAGGTAAAAGCCTGCAACTTTCTTTATCTCAAGAAATATTCCTTTACACACTCTGCAAAACAGATTTTTGTTAAAATGACAATTCTCTCCATCTGGAACTATGGTATATAGGTTTACTATAAAAACTGTCCTTCACAAACTGGATGTTATTCACCTTGCTGCTAACTGGTTTGTAGCTTAAGCTTCATTCAATAGCACCACTGTCATCAGCAGGGGCTGCAGCATGCGATGAGACCACAGAGGCTGCAGCAGGTGTTGGGACCACAAAGGAGGGCGTTGTAGCAGACGAAGGAAACACAGAGGAGGAAGCTGCAGCAGCTGAAAAAACAGTGATGGTGGCTGTGGCAGAAGATGGATCAATGACGAGAGCTGGGGCTGCCGATGCACCCATGGAGACCACAGCAGAGGACGCAGCAGCAAGCGATGAACCAGAGATGGAGGGAACTGTAGCGGATGATGATGAGACCACAGATGAGGGAGCCACCAGAGGCTTGAGGTCCACCAAAGGATTGGGAACCATCAGAGCAGTAGCAGCTGCAGGACCCGAGGCAGAACGTGAGTCTTCGTCCCGACACCCACAGAGGCCCAAACAGGTGGATCATCATCCCTGATACCCACTGAAACACATGGAACATGGTTGTCATGTTTGACACCCACCGAGACACATGGAGGTGGGTCGTTGTCTTTGACACTCAGGGATAAACATTGAGAGTACCCTGAAGACTCTGGAGAGCCAGCCTCACCGGGTTGTTTGACGATTCAGGACATGCAGCGGACACGGGGAGCTGCTTTTTCAGCTGAGAAGGGCTCGGCAGCTTCCTTGGCTGAGGATGGTACGGCTGCTTCTTTGGCTTAGGAGGGTTTGGCTACTTCTTCAGCTGAGGTAGGCTCGGTTGCTTCTTTGGCTGAGACCGGAGCAACTGCCCCTGTGTCCGGGGCTCAGGAGAGTGGGACCCTGGAGAGAGAGGCCCTGTTGACTCTGAAGAGCAGTACCCTGAAGATTCTGGAGCGTGGTAGAGCTGACATGGAGAGAGAACTAGCTGGAGAAGGCAACCAGACTTTGTTCTGCCACGGGGCCCTCCTATGGCAGAACCAGGGGCAGACCATGGCTTGTCGAAGGGCTCTGCAGGATCTTCCACTGCTCTGCAGGATCTTCCACTCAGGGGACTCAAAAGGTGAAGGGGATGGAAGATAGTGAAGTGCTGTGGAGCTGCGAGGCACCAGAGGCAATCGAGGTGGTGGAGAGTAGGAAACAGACAAACGCCAGGCAGGTTCACCAAAACTGAGATCTCCTCCTCTCCTCTTCATCCACAAAAAGAGGTACTGGGAGGATTTTAATCTTCAGGGTTGTGGTGTCTTTGTCTCTGGGCAGGTCTGGTCTGGAACCCACTTCACCGAATGACGAACTGCGCCTCTTCCTTCGCCCGCTCCTCTTGCTCATGCTGGGCAGTCTTACTGGCCACTGAAACTCAAAAAAGCCACCTATCTGCTGCAGTTTCAGTATGGTCCATGGATTCTATCATGACTGGTGGAAGGTTGAACTCAGGGTGCAGACAGACCCGGAGGAACTTGAAGGTAAAATAAAAAAAAAACGTGTTTATTTAACAAAACATAAAAACAAATGCTGGCGTGGCAGCAGAACACTGGCAAACATGGAGTTCTGTGTTCTGCATGCAGCTAAACTGGCACGGAAACTCCAGCATTTCCATGTAAACCTGCTTTTTTTGTTGTTTATTCATTACAATAAACAGAGAAAAAAACAAACATTTTCAGAGGTTGTTCTCATTTAAACAGGACCTTCAAATGGAGTTGGCTCATCCTTTGATTTCAGGGATGTATTGATTGTATCTTTGACCAACTCATTCACTGGTATACTGGCTGGTTTTGTGATAGTCTTAGTTATGGCTCATATGGCTCATGGCTGTTCGATGTATTGTTTTTATTGCTTTTATGCGCTTAGCGTATTTTTAGTTTATGTATTTCTAAGTTCATATCTTAGATTTTATCACTGTTTTTCTTTTACATTTTATTGATGGATGTAACTGGGACCCTGTGCACATAATTTCGTTCGCACCACATGTGTGGCGCTAAAAACAATAAAGAAACTCTGACTGTGACATTCATAATCTCCCAGTGGACAATATACAGATGGTAAGATCCAAGGGCTCTCATTTGTTTAATTTTAGAGATTTTGTTCTGACAATTGGGCTTCATTATGACGAAATACCGAAATATGTTTGTTTAGTTCTTTTTTCTATGGGAAGACAACACATTTTAGGAGAGGATAAATATTTACTCTTCAGATGTTTCAAGATAAACCTCGGAGATTTCTTGTATATTTCCCTTATAAGAAGCATCACTCTGTAGCAGCAGCTGTTTAACGTTTCTGCCTCTGGAGAGTTTTCTTAAGGTTAAAAACTGTAATCGTTGATATTTCTACTTGACATACATATTTAGTTACCCCAGCTGCACAAACTGTCAGCACAAGATGGCAGTGCCGTTACTTCACAACAAGGCGGTACTTTTTCTAAAAGCAGTTTTATTTAAAAGATTGTTTGTCAGTTTGAGTTTTGAAGGCCATAAAAAAGTGTCTTACACTCAGGAATCCTACTAAATCTGTAGTCTGGGAAAAGCCATAAGGCCATGGTCATTTTCACACTCGGATCCCAAAATACGCTGCTTTTATCCATGTTTTCTAGGTGATCATAAAATCACGGTTCAGTTTTGATGATTATTTTTTCATCATCAGTGCGTGTGCTTTAAGCACAGGAGAGCTGATTAAAATGGTTCAAAACTCACTACATCCAAACCTCATGTGAACCTTAAAGTGAGTCTTAAATTATCCCAAGGGGTAATTCATCACAGGGGAAACAGCCAACAATGGACGTTTTATTTAATTAATTTTAATAATTAATTAAAAAGCCACCAGACAAGCGATTCAGTCTACAACTGGGGTGTAATAAAGGCACAGTCAAATAAATTTAGGTAAATTACACCTTGCTAGAATGACTAAATGAATTGTATTTATCAGCCTTCAAATGAGATGACTGAGAAAAGTTAGACTGTGCTGCTCCGTAAAGTTAATGTTTGAACAGACATAATTAAAGTTAAGCAATACTGTATACTAAATATTATTACCTTTTTTTGTCATTAAAAAAAAGCAAATATATTCCCATATATTTGGGAACAAGAGCATTTAATCTTTTTAATTAAAAGCCTAGCATTCACCAGAGTTTTAAACTACGATCTTTTGTTTTAATCTTGAAATAATTATGGAGTTTTAACCTCAGTTCAATAATGTAATAGAGAAAATTTAATGAGAGCAGTTTTGTTGTTGCTCCAGGTCCTGGTTTGGTGTCTGTGGTGTACCCTGAGGTCCTTAACATAACCACAATGTCTAACTTTCAGCTCTGGTCCCTTGTCTTTGTCTTGGCCTTGACAGTCATGTAAACCTGTTCATCACTTCAGATCAGTCATATTGGCACAACAAACCTAAACATTGGAGTGACACTGCACATTTAAATATGGTGCGAAGTTTCTGACGAGGATGAACACATTAATCATTTTCCTCTTAGTGAAGATGCAGACATTCTTCAGCTATTACCAACTTATGAGCTCACACAGTACCGGTAAATACTGTACAAATAATTTCAGCAGTTTGTCAACGTGGAGGTTGGTATAACGTTCCTAAAAGATGACTTTGGACCCAAAATTCTGAAATTTCTTACAAACGAGGAGCTGCTCGTCCTGATAGTGTACATTGTGTGCTTCCTGGGGACCCCTCATGTGATTAAGCTACAATCGTAAACCTCCCTTCTGTTTGCCGAGCAACATTTCAGCATATTGTTTAGTCTACATTTGTTAACGTTAGCCTCACCGGTGTAATTTGTCTTTCTGTCCTCCTCCACTTGGAGGTGTTAATGTGTTTCAGCTGAGGGACCACTGCACTGATGTTGTTTTCCTCATGTTCCTGTCTTTCTTTGAAGTCGTGCCTGTATCTTTGATAAAATTCCACACTAGGTTCAAACTCTGAAATTTTAGTCATATCAAAAGCATTAAATGATGATAATGCTTACATGAATCAGTGTTGTTTTTGTCTGTCTGGTGTCTCTTGGCTCTCTTTAATGGACAGGAGGATGCGGGGCGACACTCCATGCATACCCTGATGCATAATCCAGGTAGAAAAATCTGAAAAAAGCTAAGTCTGGTCCTCTGGACATACAAAAAAATAAATAAATAAATAAAATAATAATAATAATAATAATAAAAACTTTTTTTGTTTGTTTTTTTGAATGTCCAGAGGACCAGACTTAGATTTTTTTTAACACTCTGTGCATCTTTTCCCGCCTCTGCTGTTAATTTGTCCTACTCTGGTTTTGGTGAGTCCTGTTTAAAACTGCGGCAATAAAATCACGTGTGAATCTCACTCACACCTAGGGACAATTTAGAGTTACCAATCAGCCTAACATGCATGTTTTTGGTCTGTGGGAGGAAACCGGAGTACTCAGAGAAATCAAGAGAACATGCAAACTCCACCCAGAAAGGCCCCTGGCTGGGATTTGATCCACTGACCTTCTCGCTGAGAGGCAACAGCTCTACCAACTGCACCACTGTGACACCCACACTACAGAACCCTCAGAAGAAAAAAAAAAAAGAAAACTTTTTGTGTCTCTTTTGAAAAAAAAAAGAAGAAGAAAAAAAAAAGGTTGCTTGAGTTCTGGAAACAATTACTGTGAATTTATAAAATAGAATATAAGATTTAAAGTTCATGCTCAATAATCCAGGTAAAAAATCAAACAAAGTTAAGTCAGGTCCTTTGGAAGGTTTCTTTTTGTTGTTTTTTTTTTTACCTGGAGTACTGAGCATGAACTTTGATGTTTTGAACCACTTTGGTCATGGCTGCCTCAGACAAGTTGATGGGGGAGAGGGCGGTCTCCATAAACCATCTTATCACCATCAAGCTGGTTGACCCACTATGTGAGGGTGATATTTATAAGACTGAGTTTGTTGTGGCTACTCAGACTGATTAAATCTTTTGGATGAAATACGAAACATTTCAACAAAAAGACACCGTCCACAGGACCTGACTTAACTTTGTTGGAGAATATAAGTTTTTTTTTTCCTTCTTCTGACAAGAGCAAACATTTTAGAAGTCTGTTTCTGCAAATGAAAATAAATAAAATGTCAAATGGTATGTCATCTTAATGAACTTCAAAGTCACAAGATACAAAGTATCAAATGGACTTTCAACATCATAATTTAGACTTTTAAAAGTCATAATTTAGACTTTCATAGTTATGACTTTGAAAGTTAAAATAATAACTTTGAAACTCATTATTATGACATACCGTTTGGCATTTTCTTGCTTTTTAATGGTGGAAACGAATTAGCATAAAATAGAGCTCTGATGTTGAACAGTATGTGCTCTGTTGGGTTTGTTGGTTTGTTGTGGCTGTTCACAAGAACAGAAACACTGAGCAAAGGAACCAGACATTTATGGGTCCTCCTGCTCATTATATGCTGAAATATGTTGGGACTTCTGATGCTGCTGTGAGGAAATCTAAACTGTTTGCTTCATACTTAAACAATAAATTAACAGTACAGTAGTTGGGTTGTTAAGCAATTAGTGGATCAATGTATCTCAAGAATGATAAGATAATCTCCTAAATTCTGGAACATGACAGTTTGTGTTGCTCTGAGTTTGTGGCAGGATGATTTCAATGAGAAATATCATTGAATGTTTATTGCTGTTAATCTTATTAGATTTTTCTACCTGGATTATTGAGCATGCATCAGGATGATTCATCAAAGAGTCAAAAAAAGTTATTAGTGAATAATAATATATAACAATAATAATAATAATAGTTCACTGATAACTTTTTAATTATTTGATGAATCACCCTGTGTGCTCAATAATCCAGGTAGAAAAATCGAACAAGGTTAAGTCAGAAGAGTCTGTCCAGATGACCTGACTTAACCTTGTTAAATCTTTGATGAATCACTTTTTTTTTCTTCTTTCTTGATGTTTTTAACCCTCAGAGACTTTAATTAGCTATAACTCCAACACTGGACCTAGAAGCTGTGGAGTTGTGTGCTGCTCAGATTTCAACAAGCAGTTTGCTAAAGTGCCTTGTATCCAAAAACATCATGAAAAGTATTATTTAAGAAATGCACAGATTTACAGGGAACAACAGAACATGAGATCATTTGATATTTACTGATCATTTCAAATGCTGCCAATAGTTTGGTCTTCGTTTGCATTCATTGCAGTCATTGCTTCCCTGCAGGAAGCTTCATATAAGTGATCACACAAGCTAAAACACACAAATTGAATAAGCAAAAAACACTTTTTAGAACCAAGTTCAGGGTTATTATTATTATTTTTTGTTTGTTTTAGTTTTCCATACAGTGTTGGGGTCTTGAATGCAGACATTTAGCTCTGCTGCCATCTTTTGTGTTATTTAGATTGCCAGCAGGTGGCAGCTTAGCAGCAAAAAAACAGCAACAGATGACTCAAGGAAAGGGTTCTGCATTAAAAAATTTAAAATGGCAAAATCATAACTTCATCTCCTGCTGTTCTTTTGTGCCAGATAATGAATTGGATCTGCTCTAACGTTTGATTTGATTTCATTTGTTCATACTTTTAAACAGTAGTAAAAGTACTGCACAGACCTGTATCCACATTTTCATTCTTCAGTCTCTGTGTGTCTCTATGAAGCTGTATTTTTTATATTACCTGATAATAAATGAGACTTTAAGGCATGTTTTTAAACTAAGAGCAATATCTTGGTGCAGAATCAGGCTAATGCTTTCATGCACACGGTCTATCACCTTCATCAGCACATGCACACTGAGAACAAATGACTGTGAGCGTCTGATGTCTTTGTGTGGTTAACACACGAAGCTGCACAAACTCTTCAGGCAGAGGACATCAGAGCTGAGGCTCTAAGAGGTTTTGGATTATAATTACCCCCTTGTCATAGAGAGCTGCTGCGGTGCTCGCAGCACAACTGTTTGTTGATCAATACTCCCTTCCATGACAGAACTTATTACAGGCATTAAATTAGCACTGGTAGCACTGTGTGATCAATAGGTGTGGACAGTGCAGCCTGGGGGGAAGTAAATTAATGGCCACAGTCAGAAGAGAGGAGGGGACTGTGAGCTTGAATGGGCAAAGAGAGGGGGAGATGGGTCACTATGTAAATCATGCTGTGCAGCGTAAAGCCATTTTATTTGTGCCAGTCGATGAGCTAAATTATCAGCTGAGCCCCTTCAGGTTTCGCTTTTCATCATTGTCGAAGTAAATCTTATGGAAGTCCATGAAATCCACTGGTGCTTGAATTCATCACACACACTGCAGCAATAAGCAGGAATAGGCTAAGTTATGCAAATTGCAAAGCTTCATAAACTCTGAAGGACTCGTTCAGTGTCAGCACTTTTGCTGCTTCTTCACATAATTCAGCATGAATTTGCAAATCAACACCTGAGCAGGTCAGCTGCATGCAAGAAACAAACCATAGCGTTTTGTCGTTGGTGTTAACAGATACCAATTAAATGCATGTTATTTTTCAGCACCGTTAATGTTAACCACATGACCAAAATGTTTTAATTTTGGTTTCTGCCTTTAATACAGTGGAGATTTTTGAGCAAGCAGCAGCAAAATTGTGATTGTTTATAAAAAAAAAGTTGAAGATTATGGACAGGATTCATGCAAGACAACAAAATAATCTCACATAACTAGAAGTATTAAAAAAAAAACAAAAAAAACAATGGATAAACAAACCAAAATGATAAAACCCAGAAAGTACCATTCTGTGAAATTTGCCGAAAACATTACATTACATTTGTACATCAAAATCTTTTTATTTATTTAATTTTTTTAATCCAAGGCAGCTACCCAAAGTGACTGATATTCAAAATTTTATATCATTAGACCTTTATTTATACAGGTTATTTCCCATTGAGCCTCGCAGACTCATCTACAAGAAAGACCTGTTACATACAACATACAAGCAGATGAGGAAAAGAGAACATGAAGATGGAAGAAGCCAAATAAAAACAAATTTAAAAAATCCTGTCTCGCACCATTTCCTGTTCGAGAAACAAAAGGATGAAAAAAAGACCTTGCAACATAAAGCTACAACATACAATAACATCATAATACGTCATGCATAGAGGTCGACAAAGCCGTAGAAATATTCTTAAATACTCCAGAAAGTTCCAAAGTTCTGATAAGATGGTACAGTGTCTATCAGCATCATGGAACTTCTGATGAAGCCACAGATGCCATCGGGGGTGGGGGTGGGGGGAGGCAGAGCTCCTAGTTTATGTATCCTCCAGCAGTAATTTGAGATACGTTGGCCTGTCCAAGGCCAGCAGGGAGGCCAAATTCAGATAAACAACAATAGTTTGGGTTGCCAGACTCTGTTTTCTGTCTGCCTTCAAGCGCTGCTGGTGTACTCAATGGTGAATCCAAACAGCCAGATAAGTGGACATTCTGCCTGGTCCATGCTCGATTTAGCATTCTCCAAGATGGAATCCTTCATGCTGGCGAGTTCCATGAGTCGCAAGTGGCCTACGATTCTCAGACATCGCGTCCAGCTTGCAGTTGAGCTCGGTAAGCATATGAGTCTGAGC
Source organism: Simpsonichthys santanae (assembly GCA_031762415.1). NCBI lineage: Eukaryota > Metazoa > Chordata > Actinopteri > Cyprinodontiformes > Rivulidae > Simpsonichthys > Simpsonichthys santanae. The sequence goes on from JARVLU010001462.1 coordinate 18,041,825, forward strand.
GCTCGAGGCACGGATTAATCCTTCATGAGGCTGGCAGCTTTACCGAGGCTGAAACTGCTGCCAACGTCTTCCTAATTTGTTGATATCCAAGGGATCCGCTGATTCCAAAATGCAGAAACCCTGTTATCATAAATCCAGTATACATCTTCACGTCCTCCACAGACAGCACAGATAGACACATCATCTTCCATTCACTCCAGGAACCCATGACATACCCAGCTGCGTGGGTCCGTTCAGGGCATGAGGGCTCTCCAGCACCCTGTCATCTGGTGGGGAAAAAAATGTATCAGTTGCGTTGAGGGATCAGCTGACCAAATTCATGATTCAGAAGATGTGTAAAGAGAGGCTCTGAGGTTGACAGGACAAGAGAGCAACAAAAAAAAAAGTAGGAGGGAGGGAGGGTAAGAGCAACAGTGTCCGTCTAAGGTGAAAGAGAGAATGAAAATGTGTCTGACACTGTGCCCAAAGATTTGTATCTTTCTGTAAATGTTAAACACACCATGCAAAATAATTGAGAGTTGTTTGTGGATTGGCTGGTTGAAATCTGGTTTATCTGTCTGAACACTCTCACTTACTTTCACTGCTGAACTGCATGAGGCACATAGTTGTGATGAAACCAGTCTCGACACAGATATCTCCTTCTCCATCTTCACGGCACTGGTGAAGATTTGGTTTCTTTTGTGTTTTCTGTGATTTGCATTGAGCTGCACAGTTCTCTGGCAGATCTTGTTCATTGTTTCAGCGTGGCAGGAAAGCAGCAGACAAACAACCCAAAAGCATTTTGGACAAAGCCTCGGTGCGTTTAGATGAAATAAAGCAAAAGGACGTCTGGCAGCTGTTTTACATCAATGAAATATGTTCTTGGTCTAAAATAACACTGACAATCTTTTTTTTTTTTCACAAGAAGTAAAATGTGTGTGAGTATTCTTGTTTACATAGATTCTCTATTTCAGCTCATTCAAATGCTAATGGCTCTACTTTGCTGCAGTAGATAAAAGCTTTTGAGATTTAGATGCTACACTCCACAAAAAGGTTTTTTTTTGTTCGCTTGTTTATTGATATTTTATTCCAGTTTGTTTTTAGATGGTTTATGATGTGCATGTGTTAAACAGTCTTCCCTTTAACAGAGCTCACCTCCTGTGGCTGATGAAGCCACAGACCACAGAACCAGCTGGCTAGCACTCAAAATGAATTGGTTTGAAGAGTTCTTCCTGATCATTACTGCCATCTTAGTGATGTGATGGTCTCTGCGAGCATGTGGGTTCCTCTGTCTGTTAGCAAATTACCTCTTCAACAGAACTGATAGAATCTTAATAGAAAATAATCAATGGATGTACAAGTGATTAAACTTTGAAGTCAACCCAATTCAAGATGGTTACCACAGCTAAGCAGTTTTAGGCAACAAATACTTAGCTATAATTCAATCAGTTTTACAGATAGTGGACTAAAAATGGATGTAGTAGTAGCTGAGAGTTGTCTTTAGCTCATACACTGAGCATGAATGGATTTCACTAATTCTTTGTTCAATAGGTCATCTGAATGTTTTTTTTTTTTTGTTGTTGTGATGTTTCATCCTTCATCCAAAGGACTTCATCAGTCCGAGGAGCCACAACAAGCTCAGTCCCACAAGCAGCACATTCACACAGTGGACCAACAGTTTGCTGGTGATAAGATGGTTTCAGGGGTCATCTTATGTTGAATTCTTTATCTGAATCATTGAGTATGAACTTTGGTTTAATACCTTGCCGTTAACTGTCAGATTCAACCCCGTTTGTCTGTTAGCAAAATATCTTATGGACCACTGGACAAATTTTAATGAAACTTTCAGAAGGTACTTAAAGAGTGTGAACAACTGATTAATCTGAAGAGCCAACACAATACTGTACAAAATGGCTGCCATAGCTAATTTATTTCAGAAAAAAAAAAACAGCTATAACAACCAGTTTTACATTTAGTGAGTAGTAGCTGCAGGTCACGAACGCTGAGTGTTGATAAATAACATGCAACTTTGCTATATTTTGTGACTGTGCATATTATTTTCAAGATTTGATCATAAAGGTTAAAACTAAAGTATATAATCTTTCAAGGTAAGATTAATTTAGTTTAACACTTTTGGCTCAAAAGACTGCACGTAATCTGTATTCCTTCAAGAAATAATGTTCCTTTAATTAATATTGTTTGCTTATCATCAGTCACAGAGTCTTAACGTTTTAAAGGTGGAACATGATGCCTGTACTGAGAACCCAAATTGTTTCTGGGTTATTCATGCATACTATTTAGCTTTTTCTATTTTTTTTTCCTTCATTTTTTTTTTTACTTTCTTTAATTATACAGTATACACACACATATATTGTTTGTTTTTAAACAAACAAACAAACAAACAAAAGATCCTGTGACTGAGCTCGAAACAAAGCCTGAGATCATGATGTGCAGAAGTCATCACCCTCTCCCTCTGCTCCACACAGAAGTGATCACTTTCCAAATAATGACTTCTCTTGTGGAGATGATGTTTTGATTTTCAAACCCTGAAGGGAGTCATGAGAAAGCTGCAGTGCTGCTTCTCAGTCAAAGGAACATCCTGCAAATAATTCCATTGGATTTTGTAGAACAAAGATGTAACAGATGTTGCAGGTGTTGGCACTCATTGTTATAAAATTCTATTTCATTTCATAGAAAATTTTCTGTGCACTAAAACATTTTCCTCTTCTTCTTGTCTGTTTGTGACAAAAATACAGAGTAACCTAATGAGGTCATGCAGACATGTCTGTATATCCAGTCTGGTGTTTCGTGTTGCTTGAATTTGGATGAAGATTAATGGGACTTTTGCAGGTCTACCTACATTTGCACCACCTTGTATAATTCAGGTGTATTTTTTAATCTAAAGATGTTTTCTGATCATATAGCATGAGGAAGTTCTCTCCTGACCATGACCTCTGGACCTGGGGTCGTCTCTCAGAACTGCTCTGAAATGGCTTCGTTAAATTTACTTTGGACCTGAATAATGTCTGGTGTTTCTGCACATTCAGTCACCTACAGTTTCATAAATGCTTACATATTTCTTTTAAGCTTTTGAAATTCTTGTACATCAGAAGGTCAAAATGATCTGTAATTTCCTGAACAGTCCTTGGAGTTGATGTTGCACAAAAGCTGCAACTTTGTGAGATGTGTTCAGTGTTCTGTCTTCTCCCCGACTCTCCTGATGTGTTTTGTGTTGTATGTCTTTGTTCGCACCTGTAAACAAAAAGATAAATAAGTTTTGCTCAGTAACATTTTTTGTTAAAGTCATGCAGAAAAAGAAATTAACTACAGAATATACATTTATATACAGTATAGTATTTATATACAGTATTTTACTGCAAGACTTACTTTATGATTTTGGGATAAGCCCGAGACTGCATGCTTATCACCCACTGACCCTGTTGATGTCTCGACTCGATCACCTGGATGAGTGTCCGGCACGCTACACGATCCTACAAGGATCCAAGAGCTGTAAACTGTTTCTTGAGTGGAAAGTTGGAGTCCCAGTCAGTTTCTAAAGTCCTGGAAAGAAACAGCTGCACCTTCTGACTCGATCCGGTAAGGCGTCAGGAATCTGGTGATGACGCCAGACACAGTATTATACCATTTTAGCCGATGCAGCTTGAGAAGTATTGACCTTGCTTGCAGTACCAATAACTTATTTTGATCAAATTCACTAACATCTCTCATCTAAATTCCAAAAGTTAACTATTTGTAAAATAGCAAAACTTCACCTAAATGCGTCAATAAATTAACATAAATAAATTCTGTCCAAATTATGTACTTTCTTGTAGGTAAATGAGAATTCATCCTTACTGTGTGAGGGTTCTGCTCTGTCAGCTCCCTGCAGCCACATCTGAGCTCCAATCAGCAGCAGCTGAGGATCATCAGCTTGCTGAGCAACAGAAGCATAAAAGGCTGCAGAGGACATCCAGTCAGCACTGGAGCATTACCTGCCAATGCATTATCTCCAACGTGCTCCTGGATTTTCCTCAGTGGACCTCGAGCTCTCCTGTGCCTCCTCAGCTGCCTCCACACCTTCCTACCACTTGCTTGCCTCCTGCCTGGAACCATTGTTCAGACTGTCTTCTTCTTCTTCGCTCTGGAACTGTTGGGTCACCCTTCCTCATGACTGACTCTAATCCCTACAATAAGAAAGAGCAGTAGAAACATTATCACCCCTAAGCTTCTCCCTACTTTTCAGGGTTCCAGCTCCCTCCGTTACATTTGATGACACACCTCACTTTGTAAGTAAACACTGTACATGTAGACCTCACTGGAGTCTTGGCATCTGTTCTCTTCCATCTTTGTATCTGAGTATAGCCACAATCATTACATATTGCTTATTTGAGATTGTGACACCAAGTCTAAGTAAAAAAAAAACTTGACAGCTACTTCAAATTAATCATTTTCCAAATTCTTTGGTTTAGATTTTTATTATTGTTCATGTTCTATTTTTGATTTGTTGTTTTTTTAAATAAAATTTCAAATCAGTTTATGTGTGTCAGTTGCTTCCATCTTTGTTTTATTCTTCATATGGCCACTTCACGTTGCCCTCATGGCTCTTGTTTCATTGTAGGAGTCGACTCCAACAGCTTGTTAGAAATGCAGTCGATTCCACCGTGGCACACGGGAGCGTGTGATGGCGACACGTCGACATGTTTACAATGCGTTGTACCTAGCTGATCAGCAAGTTAACTGGCACGACCCTATTGAAATTTGCAACAGAAAGCTCACATGCAGGTCAACAATGAACATGTCTGAATTGATGCATTTGCAGATTATTACACCTACGCTTGAGACGGTGCATCAACAATAGCGTCAGTCTCAGTTTTTATTCTTCACGGAGACATTTAAAGGCATTAACATTCACATCGACGGAGCCCTTGCAGATTCTGTCTGAGTTTTATCCTCAGCTCATTCAGAATCTGATCAGGTCACTGTTAAGGTATTCAGCAGAATGGATTGCCAGACCAACACTGTCACATCCTGTTGATCCTTATTGATTTTACTGTGGTAGATCAGTTCTCAGAAATAGAGGCAAAATACATCTTTTTATCCCTTTTGTGGGGGGTGGGGGTGGGGGTGGGGGTGTCATCAACCTATTTATGGTGACAGCGGCTGAAAAAGACACACGTAACAGGGGATGTCAGTGAGACAAATTGCACCATGAATTGGGTCAGTTCTCCTGGGCACGCTCAAAATGAACAGTATTGACCCATATGAGCTGTCACTCAACTGATTTTTCAAACCCAAGATGTTTTAATTTATCTATATCTAACTGGCACCAACATTAACTGATATTTAAACACTTGAAGTTAACGAACAACAAACTTTGTATTTTGGTAAATATACGCAAACTTGCTGAGTACTTTTCTCATCTATTGTTTTCTGTTTTCATAGAACAGATATGTATTACAAAGTTCAGCCTCTGGTGAACAATTAAACATTTTACAATTTTCTGAATAGACACACACAAAAAATAATATTCACAATACTGCACAATATCAATAAAAGAGGAGCAAAGCTGAAATAGCACAATGCATTTATAATGAGGCAAACATTGGAAATCAAATGGCAGGACCCACAGTATGAAGTACACCAAAATAAAACAGACAGCATATTTTTTTTTAAATTTGACTTTTATTTTCTCATCATAAATCTAAGGGCTATGCTAAAAGCATTTCCACTCAAGGTATTTTCTTGTGAAGTTTCATCAATTTAAATACAATTAACTCAGCTCAAAATAGAATAATAAAATAAATAATAAATAAATACTGTAGGTAAAAGCTGTTTCTGTGTATGTATATTAGATTTTTTTTTTAAGTTGGGGATTCCTGTACTTTTAATGAGGCCTTCACTTTTCTTTACCATTGGATGCCACTAAATCCACAACATTTTACTTTTAAAACAGATATTTATTTTTTTTTACACTCAATAAAATACACTCTGCCATAAACTCACCTTTGCTTATTGTTTCTTGTGACGGCTCTTTGACATGATACTTCCTGGTAAAATAAACATAACTCACCCGAGTTACCCAAACAGTGAGGGATTTCTTTGTTTCCGTCCCCTAACAAGCTGCTTTGCTATTGTGAAAAGTGTCTGTGTGATTTATTATGGTGTGTGCACCTGCACTGCAAGACCAGGAAAAAATTA
>JARVLU010001462.1:18057365-18073323 GCA_031762415.1 Simpsonichthys santanae
TTTATTTATTTTTCTGCATTTAAAAGTGAGATACAATAATCACATTACAGCTTCAGCTGCTTTCAGTTCCACTTCTTGATCTACAATCGTCTTCTCATAAACATATGCATGCTCGCATGTTTCTGCAGCAACCAGCAGAACAGTTTATCAAATCCAACCAGCAACATCAATTTGACTTTCTCAAATATTAGACAGAGATTTTTTGAGAGCTTTTGCTTTTTTTTTTTTTTTTCCTCTTTTTTTTTTGGAGGGGGGGGGCACTGTCCCATTCTGTCTGCCTGATTCAGTAGCATCTACACTGTGTGCTGGTGATTTCAAGAGTGCATCACCGAGTAGAAGTCTGCTGCTGAGTCGCCTTGCAGAGAAGATAATTGTGTATGACAGTGCTACGGGCAGCAGCACAGACAAACAAGCAACTCGTGAATTGATGCTGCTGAAATACGCAGAGTCATCCATGTTGAGTCAGCATACCAATCCCTCAAGGATACAGACCAGCATTAAAATAGTAAGTCAGCTCATCCACACAACAGGCTTTGACTTATCTCCCATCTTGGTCAAAAACACAACACTCCCTTATTAATCTTATACCTGCTCCTCTTTTAGCCACACAAAACTTTAAATCGCAGACATCTTCATAGTTGCCTTCTTGCAAGCAGGGCCGGCTCAAGGCATAAGCAAACTAAGCGACTGCTTATAGGGCCCCGGGGTCACTAGGAGGCCCCCTAAATGGAACCACACGTTTTAGGAAATTTGTGAAGTACTGAAGGAAGAAGTAACATGAACAGGTCAAATGTGTCAATTTATTCAACTTTAAATTTATTTTTTAAATCATTTTATGGGGTTTTAAGCAATTGTTCATTTACATGATTTAAGTATATTTTATTTTTTATTCTATTTTGTCTGTTGTTGCACAATTTAATTGATTTTTATGCATCTAAGTTATTTTATCTGTTTGTTGTTGATCTTGCACTACAAATTAATTTGAACATTACTTTTGCAACACTTTGGAACCAAAGATAATAAACCAGATGACACTTGTGCTGTAAAATAAATTGCATACTGGTGTTTATTATTATTATTATTTTTTTGTTACTTTTATTACCATTGCATTGCATGTGTCAAACTCTAGGCCCGTGGGCCAAATCTGGCCCGCCATTACCATTTCTGTGGCTCTCTACACCCTATAGGGCCACAGAAACACAGAGATAACAGTTGTGTTGCAATATTACTTTATCAGTCAAATCAAATCAGTTTTTATGTTTATAATACCAAATTACTAAAAGTAGTTATCAAATGCAGAAAAAGTTATATTTAGTTTAAAAGTTAATTTTATCAATACATTCTGCCATGTCCAGTCGGAGGACATTCATGAGCTTGATGTGGCCCAAAATAAGTTTGACACCCCTGCACTAATCCACAATATTAACAGAAACAGAAGCCCCAAACCAAATTTAGGGCCCCATGGGGGCTTGGGTCAGCCCTGCTTGCAAGATGCAGATTTGGTGAATGCATTGTGACTTCCTTCCTCCTTTAATAAGAGCACATCTTAAAGAAGCAAGAAGGGTTAAACAAATTGAACGATCACTTCAGTTTAGTCGTGTAGTGGAGGCACATGGCTGAAACATCTGGAGGAGGGTTTGAGAAAGGGGCCAAAGCATTAAGGATTAAAATCACTGTGCAAAGCCAAAATGCTAAACAACTTAAAGAATCACGATGAAACCAAAATAATAGTTTTCTGTGAATAATTAGTCTGTGGAATATAATTTATGTTGTGCATGTTTCAGATTTGTTTAACAGGGTCCACGCAGCTGCTTTCTGAACAAGCAGTGAGCTTATTGAAGTGATTTGTTACACATGTTGCTTTTTAATCAAGTAGAAGATGCACTTCACTGAACAAGTGTTTACACGAATATACGGTTTTACACATTAACATTATGTGCACGCCCTGGATTTTTTTTTTTTTTTTTTTTTTTAAAGATGGATGGATTCAAATGCGCAAAAGCATCTGAGGCGGGATTCTCCCTGCACTTCCACGGCACGCGCGTGCAGCCTCATTGATGAGCACGGACACCTGCGTGGCTCAGTGATCAGCCCGCTGCACCTCCTCGCTGCTGTTTCACTTTAATACTGCAGGCAGTGCTGTTGGTCGGTGTGGGCGCGCAGGGCGCACGGTGCGGCGCTGCGCCTCCCCCAGCCTCGAACAGTCAGCTCATCGGACAGAGGAGAGAGAGACACGGAGAGAGGAAAGACAGGTCGACCCCCCCACACACACCGCATGCATCACATTCCCGCTCGGACTTGGACACATTTGCAGGAGCGACGCAGAGAGGCTCTGAGTCAACGCTGCTCCTTCCTCCTCGAGCAGAAGACGCGCGCGCAGCGGTTTGTTCTGGGTTCAGAGGAGAAGCAGCTTATTGAACAGACGCTTCGAGCTAATGGGATCGAACGACACTAACCTCAGCCCTCATGCTGCCTGATCATCTCTGGTTGACTTGTGGCGCAAACGAAACATCACGTCTGAGCCCGAGAGGAGACAAAGATGATGATGACGATGATGAAGACCAGCCGCAGCTGAGTTGCTTTCTTGTGGACTGCAACATCCAAATGTCCGCTTCATGAGGTAACGCGTCCCTTTTCTTTGATTAAAACACGAACAAGCATGTGCACTGCAGCAGACACTGCTGTGGTTACATTTGTGCTGCAGGGGGTCCTGGTGCATGAACACAACACCAAACAAGTGGCTAAAACCCCAAACCCACACATCCCTTCAAGCACATTGCATTTTTTTCTTCTATTTCTTGTTTTAGATTACATCCAACACAGATTAAACAGAACACAACACTCATTGGGTTCAGAGTAAGTGACTGAACTTGATCTGCAGAGTTTGTGCACATAACATCTTTGTATTTCTTGGTTTTGTGTGTTTCTGCTCTTTGTTTTATCGTCACGTCCACCAGTGAGGAGGCATTAGTCTAACCAGGTTTGCTGTTGGTCCACAGAGCGATCATCCTTGTTGTTCCCTCCCAAGTGTGAAAATGCTGCAATTGCATTAGAGCCCTCCTGCTAATTTTTAACCCAAGCTGCAACTCTGGCTCTGAAAACTGGCAGGATTGACCTTGTTTGTGTTATTATTAGGTCAATGGACACGATTTGAGGGTTTTTCTGGGTTTGGTGTGGCAGCAGACCAACTAGACAAGATTTCATTTGGTTGTAAATTGTTAATTTTATAAAAATAGTTGCCTTGGTTAGCATCTTTGCAAACTGTTGGCTGGATAAACCATTACTGTGTGATCTCATAATGGAAATGTTTTACCGTTTTCTGGAATTTTGTTAATAAAAACCTCAATATGTATTTCAATGAAGTCACAAGTTGTGGCGTCCTTATACATAAAAGCCTTCCAAGTTAGCTGAGTTTATTATTTAGGATGACCTTGATGTTTGGTTTTTGAACCCCATCGTTCAGAACTGGAGGCCGAAGAAGAGCTTTTTCAGTTGTTAAGCTTAATCACAAAGCAGTTCAATCATTTGTTGAAAGGTACTAATTGCACATGCAGCCACTGTTTCAGCCCTCACTGTGAATATAAAGAACATGATGGAGCTCCTGTTGTGACAATGAGAACATGGCCCACAACTCTTGAGTAGAGATCAGAGCATTCACACAACTGTAAAGTAAAAAAAAAGTAAAAAAAAAAAAACCATGAAACAAAATCTAACGAGAATTTATCAAAAGTTTTAGGATGGATGTGAGCTGAAGAAATAAATAAAACGACGCAGATGTTGCAAACAGTCGTGGTGTTGTCCCAAATGCTCACACCTCCCTGAGGCAGCGAGGAGCAGGCGTCGGGGAAATAAGCCAACATCTAAACACTTATACTTGTACACTTGTTAAAACGGGGGCGCCGTTCCCACAGCTGTTGTTGTAGAAAATTATCAGGGTCAAAGTCGTAGCATTTTGTATCCTCAGGAGCCCCTCTGGCATTCAAAAGAAATCCTTTGTGACTCGTCTGTAAAGGATAAATCCTGGAAGGAAAAAGCCTGATGTGATTTCTGATGTTTAAAGTCGGAGATGTTCACACAATATTAGCTGTCGCTGTGGAGAAATATGGGATGGTGACTCAGATAAGAAGACTTTTATTAACGGGGTGGCGGGCTGCAAAGTGAGAAGCCTTTGAATTCTTCAAAAAGATATCTCGACATATGTGGCCAATGTCTTAGGAACATGCCATGGATCACATCCAGTGTTTGTTTTTCTCAAGCTTTTATGAGCAGCAGCAGAACGGACGAGAATTATAGCATCCGAAGTTTTGTTGTCCGTTACAGTCCAACAGCCACAGCAAGTTCTGAGTGGGTTGGATGGTGTCGCTCCTGATCTATCACCATCAAGAAAGGATGTCAGATCCTCATTAGAGCACCTACAAATGTAGCAATAAATACTTTGCTTTCTTTGCTAAAGTACTCATAATCACCATTTATTGTTTTAAAACATTAAAAAAACAAAACCTTTGCGTCACGTATCATCACGTTGCTTATATAATTTAATCCTTTATTTAAAAAAAGTGGTCTGCTCCACTGAAGTAAGAAGGTCATCAGCTGTGTGCTCATCTCAGTCAGATTTGCAGCTTTTAATAGGATTATTCTCAACAGACTGATGACTGCGTGAACAGGTGGTTCAAAACTAAAATCCAAAACCAGACGTCCGATAAAGCTGGAGAACGCCAGCATCTTATCTGGTGTTGATGGACATGGTTTTTGTTTCTTAACTCAGGCGAAAATTACTGTGAAAGAGACTGGATTCAGTTTAAAGTTTATTACATTTTGAAGTCGTGCCTGATTTTTAAGCTTTTTTCTCAGACAAGAGACAGACAACCTGCTGAGGACACATTTAATCCACCCGTCTGTGTGCATGTGCATGTGTGTGTTAGCCAAATTTAAAATGGAGAAATGCCTGGATATTGTCTCCTGGACTGCATGCCAGTTTCAAGTGGTTTATTTATTTTTTGCTTGAGATATAAAAATAGATTTTGTCATCCAAAATGCCCCCCCTCCCCCCAAAAAAAAGGCCAACCTGCCTCTTGATATTTGTTCTGCAGAGTCTGTAAAGTCGTTTAAATCACTCCTGAAAGCTCACATTTTAACTTTGCTTTTTAACTCGAGTTTGTCTCGAGTTCCGTCAGAAGTTTAAAATTGTGATATTGTTCAGTTTTATTTAATTTTTAGCCTGTTTTTTATTATATTATTTATTTTGGCTCTTTTAATTCTATTGCTGCACTTTGCTCATCGTTGTTTCTCTGGTATGGAAAATTAGTTTTTGTCATAGATGAGGTTGAAAAAGACCCAAAATGCAGAACACAGGAGATGATAATGGAGTGAGCAGTGCCGTGTCAGATCTGTTTCTTTGGTTGTTTTTTGCCTATTGTAAGTTATTTTTGGTGATGATATTTTAGTTGTTGTGATTCTTGTGTTTTCACCTGTCTTTGTGGTTTCCTCTGTGCCATTAGTCACTTCTCCCTCGGTCAGTACTTTTCCAGTCAGCCTGTTGCACCCATCTACACCTGTTTTCTGTTTCACCTGTCTCAGCTGCAGTCAACCCCCCCCCCCCCCTCCCATCAGTAGCGCCAGCCTTTTTACTCCCTCAGTTCTTAGGGTGCATTCACAGCAGCCCTGTTTAGTCCACTTTAATCAAACCCTCGTCCGTTTGCCTAGAAAGTCTGGTTCGTTTGGGGAGGTGTGAATGAGCATTCAAACTCTGATGTGGACCAAAAAAAGCAAACTCTGGTCTGCCTAAATACCTTGGTCTCGGTTCGGTTCAAGTGTACACCGGCGCGGTTCAAATGCAGTGTGAATGCAAGTGGACCGGGGACCACTCAAAAAGCAGGAAGTGGACTATGGCGCAGGGCATTCTGGGTAAATACATCCAAAACAAACACGCATTTCTCTTACCTCATACGGAGCTGTCTCAGCCGCCTCGTGTGAAAAACAACATTCTCCATGGTCTGCTGCCTCATCTTCCGCTCATGCTGAGTCCATTGGTGAAAAATGTTTGTTTGGCACATGAGCCACAGACAAAACAGAAATCCTAAAACTGCTAAAATTAGACGTCACTCCATGTTTGTTTTTATTTCCAGAAGTTGCTCAGTGTCTTCTTCAGATGTTTTCCTGTCGTTTCCTTCAGTAGTTCTTGCTGCAGTGCCTCCACAGGCGATGGGGGGAACAGGTTGGCGCGACTGACTCAGTGCAGTGTGAATGTGAACCGCACCAGCTGAAAATGTAAACAAATATTCTGAATGTTCGTCCCCGATCGAACCGAGTCTACTGGACTGTCAGGTGTGAAAACGCTCTTAATCGTTTTCATGTAAACATTATTGGTTCTCGTGCCATGTCCGGTTTTCCTTGTGTCTCCTCGGGCCTTCTCGAGCTGTTCTCAGCTTCACTGCCACAACAGCCTTTTGCTTTGTTAAAAAAATAGTAAAGTTAAGGTTTTTTGTTGTTGTTGATTTGTTTTTCTGCATTTTCTGGGTCAGTCCACCCTCTGTACCACAGTGACACAAGGAGCTGCTCATGGTTACTCAATCTTCTCACAATGTCCAGGTAAGAAGATGAGGCAGAGAACAAAAGAAATGTGATCTGAACTAAACCACAGGCACAAAACACAAATGTATACATCACTTTAGTTTCTCATGGATATCTAGAACGTTAAGTTTATTATTTTACATGTGAGGGTACCACTGCCTGCAGCATGTTGGCTGCTGATTGTCTACACCTGACGGTCATCAGCCTGACGAAGCTCCAGCTCCTACTTAAGGCTGCAGCCCAGTGCTACTCGTCGCTGGAGCATATCATATCACTTGTTCTCCCTGGTTCTTCGGCTCTGGTCCTTCCTGGTTCCTGCGTTGGATCCCTCTGGCCCTGTTTGGATCTCCTCACGCTCACTTGGACTTCCTGTGCCTGTCCTCCAGTTGCCTGCCTTCCTCTGCCTGTTCTGGATCTCTCCTGCTTTCCTCTCAGCAACTCCACCTCAGAGCGGACACCGCAATTCTCCTGGAATGTAAGACGGCAAAATTATCAATATCAAACTTCAATCTGAGGCCTTCCCTGATCTTCGTCTCCCCCTTCTTACAGACAGTAGCTGAGAGACGACTGTTGATACAATAAACATTGTCACCTTTTTATCTCCTGTCTCTGTCTCGTACTGGGTCTCATATTTATCTGGGTTCCTCGAGTTTTATGACATTACAGAACAGTAGCTGTTTTCTTTTTCCTTCTTTTGTCAGAAATGGTAGCCGTCATATGCATTACTTGTCAGTTTAGTTTTCTTTTCAACTCATCTCCCTTCCATAACTGTTTCTTGTAATCAGAGAGCCTGTTTTTCACTTTAGGAAGCGTTTGGATGTCATATTTACTATCAGTGTGTCAGTCAGGATCCCAGCTGTTGTATCAGCTCTGGGTCCTTTCACTCTGACCCAAACTGTTTACCTTCAGCACCATCAAACTGAACCCCAACTCTCTGAACGTCTGGCTCCGACCTCTCAGGAGAGACTTTGTGAGCTTGACATTGTGCAAAAGATGTGGAGAGAGTGTGAAAATGGGAAACAAAAAGGATGAGCAGCAGAATGTAGAATGGGGAAACAAGAGAATATAAAAGGCTCATTTTGTGGTGTCCGTGGCCGACCTTGAGGCTGTGTCAGTCAGCGAGATTAACACGTCACCTCTGTAATTGCTCATCTGGAGTAGCAGAACCCACTTGTTCTTTCTTCAACCTGATCCCCGCTTCACAAAAAGGCCTTTGTGGTTGTTAAACTGATGGGCTCTGTTTTCTGTACCTGCAGCACCAACAGAGGTCCAACATAGGAACAGCAAAGCCTTTAAATAGCAAAATCTAGTTGCCCCAGTTCAACTCAAACGTCTGAGTAGTTGCCTCTTTGTGTTTTGGGTGGTTTAAAGCTCAATTTTATTCCTATGGATTAACTTCCTATATAAAATCGTTAATCAATACAATAAAAAAAATTCAAATGAGTGGTTAGAAGACTTAATTTGTCATAAATTAAACCACCAAAGCAACATACCATATTTTTTGTTGTATAAGTCGCCTTTTTTTTTTTTCAGAAGCCACGTATTTATAGATTTTTCCCCCTTATTTATTTTTCCCCCATATTTATAAACCAATTTTTGGCTGAGATTTGAGCGTTTTCATTCATTCTGACTGAAACATTTTGTACAGTACCATTTTCAGCCACTAGATGGCAGAAGAGTAGTAAGGCATGCCGTTGTATCATGTAATAGGTAAAAGTGGCTATAATGACAAATTCAATAAAAGTTCAAGACAAAAACAACTGGACTTTATTTATTATACTTTATTGTTTTTGTTTTGAACTTTTCTGAATTTACCATGTCCTGGATGACTGAGAATCTTCACCAGCTATTGATGACTCAATCAGCTTGCCATAATACTTCGTTCAACTCACTGCTTGGAGCAACTGTCAAACCAGCTTCATTTTGCTGCACTGCCCTGGCGAAATGCATCTAATTTGACCATTAAAGTGCATTTATTAATTAAAAGTTCAACTGAGACACACCTTTTCTATAATTTTGAGCAAAAATATAATTGTTTTAAGCGCTTATTGTGTTAAATTTTGAAGAAACCAGCAGCGTTCCTCCTTCCTTCCCCCCTTCCCTCTGCATGCTCCAGGAGCACAGAGGCAGCAAATTCTTTTGAAATACAACTGATTTGACCATTAAAGTCCTTTATTAATCAAGCGTTAGACTGAGACACACCTTTACTATAAAGTTGAGCAGATAAATAATTGTTTGTAGGTGTTTTTCTAGTTAAATTTCAAAGAAATGAACAGCAGCTCGTCCCTCTGTGCGTACTCGCTTACGCAATTCGGGTTTTGAAATACAGCTGATATGACCATCAAAGTGCATTTATTAAGCAAAAGGTAAACTGAGACACACCTTTACTATAATTTCCAGCAAACAAACAATTGCTTTTAAGTGTTAATATTGTTCAATTCTTGTTAAAGTCCTCTCGTGCATGCTCCCGCGGCCGCCATTCAGCAGCCAATCAATTTTTGGCACAACACCGGCCCACATTTCCAGGTTGTCGGCGATGACGTGTAACAAACGCGATGCGTCAGCAGTGACGTATAAAGCTAAGTGCCATATTTATGGATTTTTTTTCACTTTATTAGACATATTTGGACTGATGCGACTTATAGGGCGGTGCGATGTGTACGGCGGAAAATACAGTAAACAGTTTTTCCTGGGTTTGCATCTTTTACAGTTTTAGTGGGAAAATCAGATTATTGTTATTATTTTTATTTTATTTTTTTCGAATTTCGGCATTTGTGGATGAAGTTAATTATTTTCAAACAAGGAAAACTATCTATTTAAAAATATGCCAATTACTGTAGTCATCAAATATTTTAAAATCACTATTGATGGGTTAAAGAAGATGTTATTCATTCAACCTTTATTTAGACGGGTTGATCCCATTGAGCCTTGGGGACTCATTTACAAGAGAGACCTGATTTCTTAACATTAGCAAGCAGCGCTGTGATGTTTCCTCACCTTAGGCAGTGTTAGTCAATCAGTGAAAACACAGCACTGTGAACAATTAGACAGATTTTAAGTTTTAAACAACACATCCACAGATTTGGATGAACTCTGTACTAACAATGCTGGCATTACAGGAGCTTCTCCCCACTGTGATGAAGATTGTGACGGATCGGAGCACCTCTGGGTCTGTCAGCCTGTGCAGTCACTTTTAACAGCGGCGTCAGATCTCCTTTCCATGTGCCCGCCTCTAATTGGCTTGTCACACCGGCTCGGGAAATTTGTCAGGTTGCTGCGAAGTGAAGCAATTTGCCAAATCAAGATGTGCATCATTATGTTTCCATCTTCTCCTGGAATAATGGTATATTTAAGCTTTTTAAGTGGATAAACTACTTTTACCTTTTCCTGTTGGGAATATGCCATTAAAGGGTAAATAGTAGTACTTCCTAATGATAGTTTTCTGCTCGGTAATTGCATCCATTGGGATTTCATGTGAAAAATGTGCAGCTGTAACCAGGCTGTGCTTACACCTAAAATAGGATCTTATTTTTCTTACATGTTGTTCAATTAAACTTCTGCAGCAGCAGCTAGGATGAGTGCCCAAGTCTGTCTCCTTATTTCTGAATCGAGAAGCAGAGAACCCCTGTCCGTCAGTAAAACGGCTCAGGTTTGATGCGAACTGCTCACATGCAGTGAAAACGCCTCGACTGGTCGGCCACAAGCCTGTCGCCGTTCCACGTCAGCTCTCATCACCTCCACTCTGTCCATGTTTTTGCAAATGCCATATTCCAGTTGCTTAGGTGCAGCATGACTCAGCAAGCTTCCCCCTCCACATTTCACCGACTCATATTTCAGCCCAGCAACCAGAAACCTAAAGATGGTTTGACTGTCTGTCAGGCTGAGCTCCAGCATCAGAGCTTTGTGGTGTAGAAAGTTTTAGAAAACTGTTGAAAGTTTCCCATCAGTCCCTTCATTGAGTTTCTTCACAAGTTTTCTTAGTAAAGTTAGGCAAGCAATCATCAAAATCATAGACGCCCAAGTGCCTTGTTGAATTATTTATTTTCTAAAATTGGCAAAAAGGCTCTTCAGACTGAGCCTCACAAATTACCAGTTGAACGGTAGATTTTCTTTTTATTTTTTTTTTTACAGCTAATCCAAATCCGAGCCAAATCTTCCAAACAGGAAGATTATTCTCCCGGAGCACTACTCTATTAAAAAATGACACCGTAAGAGAAATTTTTGTAGCAAAGCTGCCACATGCTGAATAATCTAATTTGCCTGCAATTCTGTCTCGTGTTTTGACATGAAACCATGCAGGATTATTATTGGATGGAGTGGATGTGACGTGTGCCATTTGTTTGCCAGGTCAGTCTGGAGAACCGTCTGTTCAGAGCCAGAAGTGAACACATTCAGTGAAAAAGTGTTAAACTGAAAACTGAGTTGATTTTGATCCCTACCTGTTATTTAGAATGAGTTTGTTGGCTGGTACATTTATTTATAAAATATACTAAATGCTTTAATGGAGACGTTTTTGCAGAAGAAACTTTGTAAGTACCGGTAAGCACTTTACAGCAGCCAGTGATGAGACATTTTAGCAAATTGTTTTTTTTATTTATTTATTCCTTAACTTGATGTTTTTTATTAAACACGTGGCTCCTGCTTCACCTTCTTCTGGGTTTGTCTAATCAAATTTGCATCATTTGACCACTGAGGGTGCTACATTGTGCTAAAAGCGTTTTTTTCCACATCATTCCTTTAGCCAACCTTTAACATGATCAGATCAGGTTGCCATAGCAACTCTGTCCTGGTGATGCGATTGCCCCCTCATTGCTGCTCACGGATACAATTTTGGGTCTATTTATCTGTTTAAACAGAAAAAGTGCATTTATTATTATTATTTTTTACATTTGTAGATTTTGACAATACTGTACTTGTTTAAATAAAAACTGCAGCAGCTGCAATTAAATGTATTTTTTTTTTTTTTTTTTTTTTTTTTTTTTTTTAAACAGAGTTCAGCATCTCTGCTTTTAGTGCTGAGCACTTTTCTAGAATAACTTAAAGGAGCCCTGAGAGAATAAACTCACTTTTTGTTTACTCTGAATCACAGATTGCATAAATTATTCCTAAATGCTCAGGTCACCTAGTTTACAAAACGCTTTGTTTTGTGTTATTTATTTATTTATTTCCCGTTTTAGGGACGCTCCAATGATTTCTGCCTACAGCTCATTTTTAAATTGAATTTGTTGGATTTTTTTTTTTTTTCAGTGCTTTCTGTATTTTTTTTCTTTTGCTTTAGAAGATCCAGACTTCACAGTGAATTATTTTTTTGATGTTTGACTAAATATGGAAATGAAATGGAACGTTTCAGAGGCAGAAAATCCAAGGCTAAGCCCTTAAAACCAAATATGACTACTGTATATGTGCTGTGTTTGAGGTGTGGGAATTCTTTGAAGAAATAATACATTAAGTTACACACTGGTTTTTCTGTTTTTTTGTATCTTTCTCACACACACAGCCGTCCTCTTTCTTCCTCAGCGTTGGAGGTGTTGTTCCATGTTGCATCAGAGCAACAGTGAAGCTCTCCTCTAGCTGCTTGTCATATTTTATTCATCTCAGGAGAGGCTGCAGCACCGAGCTGCTCTCATTCCTGCAAGCCAAAAGTAGGCAGCTGACAGAGAGCCCGAATCCCCAGATACGTTGCCCATTTCTGCTTTTGCTGACAAACATCACATACAGACATGCATAACTGCCCAACACGGCCTTCCTGTGTGCACATCAAGTTCCTGTACCCACGCCTGCTGCTGCTTCTTATTTTATTTTTCATGTCTCTATGCGTGAGAAAATTATTTGATCATCGGTAAGGCAATGACGCGGAGCAAAGCAAGGAGAATTGGCAAGAGCATAAATGTTGAATACCGGTAGGCAGAAATAGAAGATGGCTGAAACTCTTTTTCACTGGGAGTGAAGGTGGGAAAAGGAAAGTTGTGTAAAAGCAGTCTGAAGGACAAAACGAGGGTGAGAATCAGAGAACGCCAGCCACAAAAACATGAAACAGGATCTTTGAACCACATCAGAACTGACAATGAGCTAAATTTGACAGTGTGTCAAACAGGAAGTGATGAAAAGAAGTAGAGGCATTAACGTAGAATTAATCCATCGTGTCCTGAGACGATATAGTTCAAAACACATGTTGAAAATTAAATTAGATTTATAGTTTTAGACAGATTTGTATTAAAAGAATCAGAAGAATATGATTTCAACTAAGCAAATTACAGTATACCAAGGTACCTTTTTTTTTTTACATTGCTCCCCAAACTAATCCTTTTGTTAGAACATAATTTGAAAGCATACGTGTAAAATGTATTTGTCATAATTTGCCTCAAGTATTCAGTGATGCGTTTCAAATGTGAAATTAATACACTGTTGCAGAACAAGCAGTGTGATGAGATAAAAATACCACTTGGAAGCAGCGAGGGTGAGGAGAGGTGAAATGTGTAAAAATTCATTTCATCTTCTAAATAAAAGTACGTCTAAAGTTGCAGTTTAGCGTAGAGGCAAACTCGTTCCCTTATTGTCAATGAAAAACATGCTGAGTCATTGTTTTGACATTCAGTGGCGGGGTTGTCAGTGTCAGGCGTAATAACATCAGCAGCTTGTTTACCACAAACGACGTTCAAGTGGAAACAAGATGAGCAACGAGGCCTCGAACGCCGCTCGTACCTAATTGGAAAGGAGACGTTGACAGCAGGCCTGTGGTGCTCCTCGACCTTTGTAGGCAGATTTGCGTCATGCAGATGAGGTCGGCTGCACGTTTTACAATGCATGATTACTCAGCACCCCGTGAACGTGTCGTGTGTTCAGATAACTGCAACCAACACGCAGTGACTCTGCTGGTCGGGAATCAAAATGCTCGTGTACGCCAACCTGAGCTGACGCTTCAGCCACTCCTTCTGTCGCTCAGAAATGTCCATTGATGACCAGCAGGTATTTTGTGGAAAACGTCCCTTCAATCTACCTCAGATTTGAACATTTAAGTGTGAGAAGCAGCTCAAGCAGCATGAGTGTCAAATATTTGAGATTCTGCTGTGGGTTATGTGTAGGTGGGTAAAGCCAAACAAAAAAAAAAAAAAGGAAGAAGAAGAAGTTGGGTTTTTTTTTTTGAGCATGCATCAGGGTAAGTTGGTTTTATTTATTTATTTTTTCCAGTGGACAAAATGTACAATTTTGTCAAAAACATGTACAGGTAGTCCCCAAGTTACGAACGAGTTCCGTTCCTACGCACCGTTCATAACCCGATTTTGACGTAAGTCAAAACTCATTACACGTGGCGTTTGTCAAACCGGATTTTTGCGTAAGTCACGAAAATAAATGTATGCTAACGCAGCGCCGCACATCCGTTTATTGACATGACACTGAACACGCGTACAAACTGTTCCATAAACATGCACAGAACTTTATTTACAAACAGTTAGCTAACACATTACACCACACATTCATCTATAAACACATACCTGTACATTACAGTACTGTACTGTACTGTAATGTACTTTGCTAGCTCAACGCGCACTCTCTTCTCTTTGTTCGCCAAACTCAACCACGCGGCTAGGCTCGCGCCGTTCCCTTAAATACTGTACCTTTACAATCTGTATCACTCCGCCTTTGTCTCTGTCAGAGGTACAGTACACCTGTACTGTATACATCCGCTGCGGTACTGCACCCTCCCCCCCTCCAGCCAACAGCGGGAAATTTCCATTGCCTTGTGCCAAGTACGTGGCGTAATGACGCATTTACGCCGTAACTCAATTTCATAGTTTTCAACGGGGGTCGTTCGTAAGTCCGAGTTGCCGTAAGTCGGGGGCGCCGTAACCCGAGGACTACCTGTAATTGCATTTGCTTTCCTTTTATTCATTCAACCTTTATTTAGGCAGGTTAATCTCATTGAGCCTCGAGGACTCATTTACAAGAGGCTGTGGACTAGAAATTGTTAGAACTATAGGAACTATTTGTGGTTGATATCTGCACAAACTTTGTAAGATACAAGTAAACGTAAAGAATCAAGAGATTTTTTTATTGAAATCTGTACAGTTTTACAACTGTCTGTATGAAAACAAATCCCAATACAGCCAAGTTTGTATAGTCTATAGGGATGTGCGATATGGCATAAAATTCATATCACGATATGTATTGTGAAGGGTGGCGATAACGATATACAGTATATCAAAATATGTTGTTGGTATAAAACTTGCAATAGGAATTATAAAAAGCATAGGGTGTCCTTTTGCCATCATTTATTTTGAAAACTGCTATACCACAAAATAATCTCAATTAAGAAAATTCCAATAATAGGTCCAGAGAGTTTTAAAATAATAAACAAATCAAGTATTAGGCTTCTTTCTTATAGTGCAAAATATATCATGTAGTTTTAGCTAGGGGTGCAGGAAAAAAATCAATTTTTTAAAGAATGTAGATTCTTAGTCCTGGCGATTCAGAATCGATCCTAAAAGCTCCAAAATCGATTTAAAAACGTGTTTAATTTGATATTTTTTCCGCTCCTACTCCTGAGCATACTGCATGTTGCATTATGTGTCCGTTGGGCCGCCATAAAATTTTGGCCGTGCAGGCCACCGTACAACAAGCTAGTTAGCCAGCTGCCTTTATCTGAATGGAGCGTGCAAGCAAGGAGGAGGGAGACAGCGCGATTCAATTCGCTCCTTTGTCTTTAAAAATAATTTCAGATCCTACAACGTTCTGGGGGAAGACAGAGCTTAACAAGAGAATGGTTGTTTGTAAGAAGTGTGAAATAAAATTAAGGTGCAGTATTTTGGAAATATGATAAAATGCGCAAAGATGAAAGTGAAACCAGCCGACCAGCGAAGTTTGCTGCAAAGATTTCTATTGCCGTCTTCTGCTATAGCACAAAGGACTTACGAGCAGACAGCTCAGTGGAAGGCGAGGGGTTTAGTTTTATTTTTACTACGCTGGAAGCAAAGTACGTTATTCCTTCACGTAGATAAAACTCCACAGCTCCAGCATGAAACAAGAATAACAAGGGAGAAGTTCTGATGCAGCTGCAGCTCAAAGGTAACTGTTGTTTTTCATGATCTTAATTTCAAACTATTAACATATATGATCTTAGTTTCAAACTATCAACATACGTGATCTTAGTATAAAACTATCATTATACATGATCTTAGTTTCAAACTGTCAACATACGTGATCTTAGTATAAAACTATCAACACACATGATCTTAGTATAAAACTATCATTATACATGATCTTAGTATAAAACTGTCAACATACATGAGCTTAGTATAAAATTATCAACATACATTTGATTTGATTTGATTTGATGTTTATTTATTCATTTTAAAAGAACAATAAAAAACAGTTTCATCAGATACAAGAA
>JARVLU010001462.1:18130656-18140717 GCA_031762415.1 Simpsonichthys santanae
TATATTTCAAATTTTTTTTAAGGAAAAAAAAAAAAAAAAAAAAAAAAAGGACAAAACCCAAAAGCAGCAGCATCTCCTGAACTAGCTGAACATTTTATGTGAAAGATTAAAATAACATACAGTGAGCAGAAAAAAAAAAAACTTGAAAAATGTATGGAGTAATAACAACCAGGAAAACAACGATGCTAAATCTGTGTTCACATTTGAACAAGCTAAAGGCTGGATGTGCTTTATTACAAAATTATTGATTTGGACAATTGATTGCATGTGTCAAACATCTGTAAGAGGTTAAATCTCATTTATCCAAACTCCAGCAGTGAGATCAGTACCTGGTGTTTGTTTCATCTGCCACAAAACCTGAAAATTACATTTATAAAACAGAATAAAAAACTGGTGGCAAAAACTCTCAGTAGGAAACATAACCAAACATTGTCTTCTAGTAGAGTCAGTTTGTGTTTCTTCCTGGAATAAGGCGCTATCATTTGTTTTTCTTTGTGCCTGGATGTTGCCATTGTAACCAAACAAACAGGCGCTGATTCCTTCCATGGTCAGAAAAATAATGAGTGACTCCTGAATGAGCGCATTCGTTTAACAGGACCACAGGCTTTCACACCAACCCCTCTGAACTGTGGAACGGAGATGATAAATCAAAAAGTGAGAACTGCCTGAGAGGAGGTCCTTGATTACGACTTCTTCTTTGTGAAGATCCAATTATTTCAGTCTGCCATCTTTCCAGCAGATCATTTGCTCACAACTCACCTGTTAGCCCAGCTGAGGTCCTGAGGATGAGGACCAGCCAGCGGGGCCTGACTCACGCTGGCACACGAGACGGCGCCTGAGGGACAGCATCTGTCATCTGAACGGAAATGCTGTGATGTGACAGTGTTTAGCCCGTTGAGATGTCCAGCAGGACCAGAGATCAGACACACACAAACCTGCTCCGAAATGTATCAGTTTATCTCAATCACAGCTTATTTTTGTGAAAATAAGAAAGAGGACAGAGTGGAGAACTGAATAAATCACGCTCTCTCTGGGCTTTAGACATGTGTCATGTGCAAAAAATAAAAGAAGTACAGTATTCTGTCCTCACTGTTGATGTATTAACCAAAAAATGAATAGTCCACCGCATCCCCATGATTTTGGTGTTGCTGCCTTTTTACAAATGTTCTGAAATATATTTGTTCAGTCACTTATTCAAGGGTATTCCTCCCCATATGATTGAAAGTTGTCAGTTCTGCAAAAAAATTAAAAAAAAAAAAAGAACAAAACGAGTTGAATGCCTCTGCTTTGTGTGTAACATTAATATGGCTCAGGTTTAATGTCACAACTTTAGTTGTCATGGCATCTATTGTACGAGTCTGACCATACAACAAAAGGAAGAATAAACCAGTTAGCAGGAAGTTAAAAAAAAAAAGAACTGTAATTTGTTTAATGACTTCCTTTTCAACCAGAAGAGAAAGGCTGGACAGTGCAGTCCTTGGGGACAGAGCTCCTGTAATTACCTGTTTGACTCTGATTTATTGATTTCACAGAGGAGCTGCTGGTGAGGCTGAGGGCAACTGAAGACAACCGTCCTCTATTCTTGTTACCTGCGGTGGGGAAAGACATCCTGACCTCACTCCGACCGCCTTGCAGCAGGACTTGTCATCCTGCCAGTGGCAGTGTGGCTCTGTCCTGGCACTTTTGGAGCAGACTCCCTGGTGAAGATGGGCATTTTAGATGCTGACAGCTGAGGGCAGTCTGCTGCTCTTCTTCAGCCTGTCGTCCATTTTTGAGGCCCCCACCCCCTCATGCTGAAGCATCCAAAACTCAGAAGGGTGTTAAGGAGACCCACCATCACCATCGCTCTCCCTCTGACCGTTTAACGAGATCCTCGATCTCTGACATCTGGCTCTGTCAGCCAGAACAAAGTCTCATCTCTCACAGAGAGGCGAGCACACTGATGGCTCCACTGAGGCTGGATGGGGAAGTGTGAGCCGATAAGGGAGGGGAGGCAGGGTGCCTGTGCCAGATGGATTTATTTGCTGCCCTGACAGGTCACTTTTATTTATTTTTTTTCCAGGTGAGCAGATGTATTTTCTAGCTCTTGAAGCACTGTCCCATGCAAGAGCTGAAAAGGGGGAGACTGTTATTTTAATCGCCTGACAGGTCATATCTGGAGTGTGCTTCAACTTAACATGTCAGCTGGAGTGAAGCCTCTTGCTGATGCGCGCAAAGTCTTACCCATTTGCGAAACGTGTGAAATATTTATAGATTAATGAGGCAGATTCGTCTCCTATGCCTCAGTTATTTAACCAGAAAGATAGCGGGGAGGAAAAGCATGCAGAGATAACAGAAGGCTTGAATTTCATTCTGATGATAATCCCAAAGTGAGATGGAGCTTTGGTACTCATCAGTGATTTTAACTAGACTTGTGTGGTTTTATCCGCCTCCGCTGCTGATGAAGTTTATGCCAGATGGGCAAAGAATTATCTCCACCACGACCAGAGGACCATTCGTCATATGCCCTCCCATCAGCTGCTCATTCTGCCCCATTTGCCCCCTCCCTCCTGAACCTCTGCAGAGTTTCAGCTTGATTGTTCAGAGCTGTGAATAAAGAACCTGCCAAGAAACAGCTGCTAATCCAAGATTGGGACAAAACCGAGGGTTAAGCTTCTCTGTTAGCACTCAATATCATTGGGGGGATATTTGTTTAATCCTCTTTACTGTTTCAGGGTCTCCATAACGTTAAATTAAACAAATCCCATATTAGTTGGATTTAAGAACAGCAGTAAGCTCATTACCAAGCTACTTCTCACAAATAATATGAGACAAAATGAAATTATATAACTTAAATGGGAAATCTGAAGGGCACAGCCTGATTTAAATGTTATAAAAGTTTAGATTACATAATAAAAATGTTTTCTTGCTCTTTAAAGGTAGAAACCAAAATCAAAATTGATTTTTATTTTATTTGGGGCGGCTGTGGCTGAGTGGTTAAAGCAGTCGTCCTCCAGTGCAAGAGTTGGGGGTTCAACTCCAACAGCAGTCACATGTTGAAGTGTCCCTGGGCAAGAAACTGAACCCCTCATTGCCTCCGATGTGTGTCCCATTGGTGTAATGTTTGTATAAATATAGTAGAGTGCTGTATGAATGGGTAAATGAGGGCACAGATTATAGTGTAAAGCACTTTAAGTGTCCTAATATGATAGAAAGGTGATATATAAATATTAGTCCATACACCATTTATTTTAACGGATGAGAATCCTTGATTGTTATAAAATCGTTGGCATCACATTCTTTGTAAATGAGAATTAGTTTCACACAGTAAAATAAAGGTCACATGAAAATAAACTAGATGTAACTAAAATGTTTTGTTTTTTATATTTAACACATTTAACGAGCGAGTTAATGTTTAGCGAGTTCATTTGTGGCAGCACAAAGTGTTTTGCTGTTTTTAATGTTTAGCTCTTTCAGTCTAATGTGCTCTGCTTTGTAAAACTATGACAACTTTATTCTGAAACATTTTAAATGGGTTGAATAATTTGATCTAACAAAGGAGTATTAATACATAATCCTAATTAAGTGGGTGTTGTAACCCACCCAACCATTTTGCAATTAAAAACTAAAGTAAAAGACTTACAAAGGCCTTTAAGGAAAGCAGATCACTCGCCAACTTTCATGCCAGAGTTTTGGACTAAGATCATCTCGTGTTGAGAAACTGTAGAGAAATTTTAATGAAGCTTTTAAAATGATGCTGTGTGATATCACACTGTAAGATGCCAAGCTCAAAACTGACTGAGTCACAGATATTTTGTGTGTTGGTTTGTTGCGACAACCATTTTGAATTGTATTGACTGCAAAAGTTGATCAATATACTTCTAGCAATTACTTTAGTTTCATTAAAATATGTCGATTTGTTTGCGAGATATTTTGCAGACAGACTAACATGGTTGACTTCAACAGGCAATGATAAAGTTTCAAGGAAAGCGCTTGCACTTAAAGTGTAATTTGTGAGTGACTCTGAGCCACCTACAGCAAATTTGAGCAAAATATCTGTAAAACGGACAGAATTATCATCATATTTGTATTTTTTTATTCAGTTTCTTTCAAAGCAGAGGTCTTTCATGCAGAGGAGACCCTTCCTGTTGTGCCCCTTCAGAGGCTCCCTGTTGAGCCTGGTTTTGTGCATTACAAAGAGAAAACTGCTTCACATCGAAGACCCATAAAAGTGTCCTGGTGAAGCAAAGAGTCTGATTAAGTTGCACAGAATGCAGAGCCGCATCCTTTCAGGCAACAGCTGTCTTTCCACTCATCAGAGTTAATCAGTGACAGCATGCTGATTAAATGTCATCATGTTTTCCGTCTTACGTCCTCATTTCCATCCACCAACCCTGCCAGAGAACAGAAAAAAAAAAATTGCAAACGTATTCTAACAGGCACATTTCTTATCCTCCAAGGTGAAATTGCTGTAGGTCACAACAGAGAAGACACAAGTGTCCATGTGAGTACAGAGCCTAAACTGAGAGACATGCTGGATGTCTCATGCTCACCAAATCAACGACAGAACCGTTCATTCATAGCTTCCCCTGTGGTGTATTTTTGCAGAGTTACAGGCTGTGCATGAATAATAGGTCTTTAGAACTGATCTCCTGCCACTCCATCTGTTGAAGATGTGTGTGTCTACAAGTTGGCTTTGGCACAAATCCAGGAATCAATGCTGATCACCTCCTGCTGTTCATAGCTGGTGGTGATTATACTGCTATAAATATACTTTATAGCACAGGGGTTTCATCAAAACAGATCCTAACCTGCCAGAGAGAGGGCCCACATTTCTTTAAATGTGTTCAAAAACTGCATGGTATGAGCTCAGTTTATAAAAGTGCTGATTGTATCTTTATGAAGGAACATCACTGCCATCTAGTGTTTGGCAGAAAGAGGACATTTCTCTTTTTACTGATCAAATTAAACCAAACAAAACATAAAATGAAAATATTTTATAAACTAAATGATTTAATATCAACTATAGACATAAAATTAATAATAATGAAGTTAAAAACGAATAAAACATGGTTTAAAAAAACACAGAAACAAGTATTAAGCTACTAAAACTTTGCACAATCTAGTACAGTTACAGTATTTGAAATGTGCTTTCCTCGACCAGAGCAGAATTAAAAAGTGCATGGGCCCTCGGACTGAAGCTACTTTTGAGGCCCTATTGACATAATGTTTAACCCTTTCAAGTTAAAGTAATGTGTACCCATTTCTAGTCCCAGAGTTTACCTCACTCTGAGCTTTAATGTAGTATTTAACATTTGAAGCACATAAAACCCAGTAATCCAATTAGGATTTGTACATTTTAAATAGCCATTTCTGCACATATCCCAACTTGGACTTGAACTGTTTCACTATTTGAACTAGAAATAAAGTATTGTTTTCATGATCCAAACATTTTAAAAGTGTAATGACAATTAAAAAAAAAACAAGTTTAAATACCAATTAACATTAAGACAGATAACAATAAAATGGTTATGCACAAAGCAGAGAACAATCAGGTGAAACTACAGATGTGTTTTAAAATTAATTGTCAACTAAAGGTTTCTTGGTTTCAGATTTGGCTGAGTTGCTCCTGTCATCATAAGTGCTAACTCTTGATTTTAGCTTACTGGAGTCACTGAGGACAACATTTATCCTGTTGAATCACTGCTGGTTAAAACTTCCATTCATTATCCTTTACTTGTTTCTTCCTTTTTGGGTCGGTGTCACTGGTGTCACTATGTAGTAGTCACTATGAGGTGGGGGACACCATGGACTGGTTGCAAGTACATCACAGTAAAACAAATTTTGCCAGTTCCTCTTGTTTTCTTTTCTCCTGTCATGTTTTACAGTTGTATGCACACAGGTTTACTGACCCTCCATCAATGACCAATAACACTAATGGTTGCAGACCCCAACAAATAAAGCATTCACAGAGATTTGGGCTTATTTTTTTTGTTTTTCTTTTTTTTTAGGAGGAAGAGCATGTAATAAATATTTTAATTTAATAAAAACATTGGGGGTGGGGGGTCCTCTAAACTTTGGGGCCCAGGACTGAGGGCTAATTCGCTATACAGTACGGTAGTTGCTTATGAACCTTTTGCACCGCTCACTGCAGTCCTATTAGCTATCAAGTCATGTTTCCTTAAAAATAAAACGTTTTATTTCATCCTCGTCTTCAATTTCTTTCCTGTCATCTATCTGTTTTGCTACTTTGACATCTTTGTTTTAACTTGTTAAAAAAATCTGTACGCCTCTCTTATGATTGTCTATTGTTGATTGTCCAAGGAAAGTCTACTGTTGCTGTTGTCATCATTCTTTGTTCGTAAGCAGGTCTCTCTTGTAAATGAGTCCTCGAGGCTCACTGGGATTAAACTGCCTAAATAAAGGTTGAATGGGAAAAAAAAAAAAAAAAAAAAAAACTAAATAACGAAGCTCCTCTCTTTAATTATTTTTGCAAGGTATTACCACTATTTTTGTACACACTGATTAAGATAACCATATTGATGCTTTGCTTTAGAAAATGTTATAGCAAAGTGACCCGTTACCTATTTGCAGCATGCTGTGGACCTTTCTCCAGCTTCTCGTTGTCGCCTAAACTCTGCCTGTCAGGCATTACTGAGGGATTACTGTTCCACTTTTCAACCAATCAGAGACGGCTACGAACCACGACGTGTTTTGCTGTATTTTCAGCCAATAGGAGCTGCCCTTCATCAGAGCTGCGACCAATAGGAAACCAGAATATTCACTTTTCAACAGGAAGTGAATGAGGTGTATGTTTTTGTACACATCGGTGACGACGCAAATGAAAAAATACCTCTGTTGGAAGTTTTAACTCGACCGTGTTTATGGGGAGTTTAGTTGAAAGTGATAGAAGGTTTTTTTGAACTAGTCCGTAAACTTTCAAGTGCTCAAGGTAACTGGGTTAACTTCAGCCCGGCAGTGTTATCATGTTCACCGTGTTTTCCCTCCTCTCAGCCCTTCGGCTCTTCAAGCAGGTGACGTGGAAATAGATGGGGTCTGTTGTCCCCGAATGATGGAGGTTTTAACCCGGGATCATCATGGCTGCTGTGATGGAGTGGCGCTTCATCAGCGGACGCCGTGTCCTCGGAGGATGGGGCCCGCTGCTGTGCGTAGCTCTCGGTTCTCTGGTGGCCCTCCTGCTGCCTCTCATCGGGGTGGAGAACCGGTGCTGTGCCTCCCTGAAGGGCATCTCTCAGCTCAGCTGCCAGCTGTGGGGGAACTCCCAGCCGCCTCCAGCTGTGCAGTCCACCAGCCTCACTGTCCCCTTCACTGCCCTGGAAGTGCTGCCCCAGAAGTCCAAACCCACCCAAGGTACGAACAGGACACACATTAAACATAACAACGAAGAATGATTTGGGTTTAGCTCATTTAGATTTCTAAACAAACGTGGCCAACATTGACAACTTTCTGATTTTAATTAATTTAATCATTAAGTATTGGTTGTGGAGAATGGGGCCAGCTTGAGTTGAAATTTTGTTTTATTGAGGCAGAATATGAGAAGGTTAAAAACAGTTTTTCAGCTTTTACATTTGGGACAGTTCCATACCTTTCTATAAAGGAGTTCACATGTTTCACATGGAAGAAAACATATACAGTACAAGGATCTTTACATTTTAATTATTCTGTAAATGGTGAATTTCACATTATTTTTGGGATATGATATTGATCTTTTACTTAAAAGGTGAGCCTTTGATCATTGCGTTTAGTGTAAAACCTTATCAAATGGTTGCTGAAAATGTGGGAAAAACTACGGGATTTGTTTTTAATCCTTCTAGGTCTTTTTGAGAATGAAGGAGTACAAACAATAAAAACCTGAACTTTTAGTTACATTTCACAAACACGATCACTTTTCTCTTTCATTATTTATGGACATGGATATAGTGTATGTGTAGGAACCTTGACTGATCTTTAATGTTGAATGTTTTATACAAACAATTGGGATATTTTATAGATCACGCTCACCACCCTGCATTGATTTGTACTGTTCCATAGACCTGTTGGTCCTGTTCTGTTGACCGGTCTGTCTTTGGTCTGACTGCAGAGATGGAGCTGGAGGCCAAAGCCGCCCTGCAGCAGGCTCTGGAGATGAAGAAACTTGGGAAGAGGGAGAAAGCTCACAAGCTGTTGGTTCATGCTCTTAGTATGAACCCAGACTTTGTGGATGCTCTGACGGAGCTGGGGACCATTCTGGAGGAGGAGAAGGATGTAGTTCAGGCGGACCACCTCTACACAAAAGCCTTGACCATCTCGCCATGCAACGAGCGAGCTCTGATCAGTCGGGACCGAACTCTCCCCCTGGTGGAGGAGATTGACCAGCGCTACTTCAGCTTGATTGACAGTAAAGTGCGCAGATTAATGTCTATCCCTAAAGGGAACTCGGCTCTCCGTCGGGTGATGGAGGAGACGTACTACCACCACATTTACCACACAGTAGCCATTGAGGGCAGTACGCTCACTCTGTCTGAGATCCGTCACATCATTGAAACACGTTACGCCGTCCCTGGAAAGAGCCTCCAGGAGCAGAACGAGGCCATCGGTGTGGATGCAGCCATGAAGTACATCAACACCACTCTGCTGTCCAGATCAGGAGACATCACCGTCAACGACATCCTGGAGATTCACAGACGGGTGCTCGGCTACGTGGACCCTGTAGAGGGAGGAAGACTACGCACCAGCCAGGTGTTTGTGGGCCACCACATCCCACCTCACCCAAAGGACCTGCAGCGGCACATGCAGGAGCTCGTTCAGTGGCTCAATTCGGAGGAAGCCCTGCAGCTGCACCCGGTGGAGTACGCAGCTCTCGCCCACTACAAACTGGTGTACGTGCACCCGTTTGTCGATGGCAACGGACGGACATCGCGGCTGCTCATGAACCTGGTGCTCATGCAGGCGAGCTACCCGCCGATTACCATACGCAAAGAGCAACGTGCTGAATATTACACCGCTCTGGACACAGCCAACGAGGGGGACGTTCGACCCTTCATCCGCTTCATAGCCAAATGTACCGAAATAACTTTGGACACTTTGTTGATTTCTACCACAGAGCATGCTGTGGGACTGCCAGGAGCTGACCAGGACCAGGCCTGTCCCAGCTGCAGACAGACCATCCCAGTCCACAAGTAAACTGTGGTTAGGACTGGAACATGAGGCATGCAATGTTCTGTCTTATTATATTTCATATATTTTTAACAGCAAATCCCCAAAAAGTGTACAATCACCTTGTGTGGTCAGATCAGTCACAGATGCGTTTGATTTCTTCATTTGCTGAAATCAAAAAAATCTGTTGCTGAACTGAGATTTTTTTTTTTTTTTGCAATTTAAAGAAAATATTTCTTTTAGTTTATTTTCCAAGAAATGTTAAAAATTCTTTGACTACTGACATGAAAAAACATGAACATGTTTTGACTTTGGATGACCTTCATAAGTTCCACTGAAGTGTTTGTGTTACCTCGCTTTGGGATAAATCCCAACACTGTAAGGCACTTTGTATTTATTTTAAAATAAAAGTGGTTTAACTTTGTGTCGTTAAAATGAAGTCTACGTGAACACGAACAAAGCCATACAATTCACAAGACTTTATTAAAGCAAGAGGGGGAAATAAGAGCTCAAAATCACAATGGCAGAAGATGGGACATAAAAACAGCTAAACAAATGCTGAAAGTCTTTTTTACCAACTTCTCAAAATTAACTAATTTACTTTACTGTAGAAATTATAAGTTAACGTTCACCAACTTGCTGGCACAGGGTATAAAAGAGAAAATGACCTACAGACTGACGGTTAGATTTGTTTTGGATCAGGGCATGTGTGAGCAACACATACCCTCTGTTCTGATCATTCAAATTAAATTATTATAAACTAGTCAACTTTTTAAAATATTTACTGAACATTATGTGCAAAACTAAATGTCATCCCTTGACATGAAGAGTGGTACCTACATAGGCTCTTTCGTTTAAAGCAGGAGCTGCACACGTTTAGCATCATATTTCTGATATTTTTTTTTTGGGGGGGGGGGGGGGGGGGG
>JARVLU010001462.1:18171495-18183994 GCA_031762415.1 Simpsonichthys santanae
CCCCCCCCCCCCCCCCCCCCCCCCCCCCCCCCCCCCCCCAATCCTCAAAATAACTAAAACATGGAGGTGCTTAGAGGGGTATAAGCACAGTTGGAACAAGAAACAGGTTAAAGATAACAGAGGAGTGGCATCTTAGCTATTCCATTTCATCCAGATCTGAGGTCTTAAACTGTCAAAACGTCTTTGATAAACAAAAAACACTGAACATCTTGAGTGTCGGGAACCTAAAGGCCAAAGATTTGAAGATATACTCTCAGTCGTTGATTTTTTTTTAAGGATCCATCATGCACCTTTCCTGTAGTAACAGCCAGCTTTATCAACAGATGGTTTGGAACAGTAGATATGTGATAAATTATATCATTTGCGTTTCTGACTGTATGGAAGATAGTGATACGAGTTGGCAATTTTATGCAAACAACAAACAAAAAAAGGAAAATCTGGCTACAGTTGTGCATTAAGCAGCAGTGATGTTGGCGACTGCACTTTCGACTAAACCAAACAGCTTTTCAGCAAAAACAAAAATCCTCAAGTTGGTTTTGTCCACCCAGTGTGCAGCAGATCAGGACCTGAGTCACTGCAGCAGTGTTTTCAGGAAGAGGAAGTTGAAATTTCTCTCTTCATAACTAAGAACAATGAGATTACTGGAAGTTTTTTTTTCTTCTTCCAATAATTATAATATCCATGTGTAAGATGCAAGGAGGACAGTTATTAATGCTTACATTAACTGAGGTGTCAAGAGTCAAAACATGACAAAAATAAACAAAAATGACAGAAAGCTGTTTGTGCAGCTTTGATACAGATGGTGTTCAATCAGGGCTTGTTTAAATGTTTGGTGTTGACTGTGGCAAACTGGAATGTTTTTGTTCTTTAGTGAAGTTTAAATATTCATATTCAATATTTATTTTAAGCAAACTTTAGCTAGTAATTTGTATCTCATAGTGCCTAGGTGCTAACATAGTCCCCTTTATATAAACAGTCAACAACGTCAAGTTTTCCTGTTTGCATTCTGAACAGCCGTGGAGTGACAGAAAACAAAATACTGTTAAAGAGAGGTAAACAAAATTTGAGATTTGGCAACAGTTTCGTTTTGGGACACGACATAAAACATTAACCTACTTAAAAAATGACATCTAAAGAAAAGGGGAATGCTTGTGGATGCTTGATTGTTATGTTTTGTCATTCTAACATAAGAATGAAGACCTTTTCATCCGACTAGGTGAAAATAAGACTGCCACAGAATAAAAGGAATAGAGTCCTTTGTCACCAAAACACAAAAGCACTTTCTGCTAAATTTACCACATTCTTCTTATTCCACCTGTGTTAATTGAGGGTGGGGGGTTGGCTAAGAAAAAAGTTTATCTGGAATGTTGCTGGGGGTTGTTGCTTGGCAGGACTCAGTCCAAACACTGTCATTGAGATAGGCAGTGACTGTTCCCGCCCAATCCCCAGCCAATGGAACGTCCTGAATTGTGGCGGGCCGGGGCACGGGGTACTTAAAGGGCAACTTTGGACATTTGCTCTTCAAGTTTGATGATTCGCTTCTCCTGACTGCTGATCAGGTCCTTGAGGGATCTGATCTCTTTCAAGATCTCCTCCATCTTTGCTTCAGATTTCTGGAGAAGACATGATAAACTTTTTAGACATCAGCTTAGACTTTTTTAATGAAAACATAGTTAGCAGTACAACAAATCCTGTCACATCTGTAATGAGGTCAGCTCTGAAAAGAGCAAAATGTGAAAACCAAGTCTAAATGCAACCATAAATTCTGACTTGATGTTGACTGTGATTACAGAGGATTGCAGAAAAACATTTGCATGGATGTGTTGTGGGTGAGAAGCAGCAGTAGTACATATGTTTGTGGGTCACAAAGCAGGATAAACATTTTTAAAGCTCTTCATGCAGACTGCTGCTTGTTACGATTCAAACTGGTTACTGATGAGATGTGCTAGGCAGCTCTTCAGATAAATGACTAAAATCAAGAGTAACATTTATGTCACACTCCAGAAAACATGAGGAAAAAGCAAAAACACTTACAATTGTTGGAGTTGGGGAGGCAGACTTGTTGGCAGGGCTCGAGTGATCCGTCTTCTTGGTGACCGTGCTGTCCAAAATGTTCTTCTTGACCACCGTGACCTCCCGGTTCTTGCCCGGGACGTAGCCGTTCTTCAGGGAGATCAGAATGGGGTCTCCGTTCTTGCCCTCAAACCATTCCTCAGCTTCCAGGGAAGGGTCCGGCCCAGCTGTGTCTGGGTACAAGTCATCCTGGAACAGGTCCGACTGAAGGGGAAAAGAAAACATTTAAGAACAAAGTTTTTACCCAGAAGAATACTGTACAAGACAAACTGTAAGTATAGCATCAAATAACAGGATGAAAAGATGTAGTTTAGGGTGTACTCACCTTTCGAGGTACAGTCATCACAATGGGCTCACACTTTCTTTCATGCAGTTTATAGAACCTAAAAATACAAAAACACAAAACAGTTTCTTTAAAGTCCAGTACATTTTCTTAAAGAGCAAAAATAAGTTTCTTGTGAATCTGAACTGAGTCCATTCTGCCACCTGGTGGTAAAACCAGGAAAAATTCTGAACTAAAACAATTTCTGGCGTCACACAAGCAGTTTAGCTATATCACCTTGCAATTTCACACTTGTTCACATCGAGGCCCCTCTTGGACATGTAGCCCATGCCCCTCTGAGGCTCCTTGGTGACAAAGGTGTTGAGAAAGTGAACATATGGAGCTTCCTCCGTGATTTCAAAGTAACGGATGCTGCTGTCTCCCTGCATGAAGACAAAGCTGTGTTTTATTTCTGCTGTTTGGAGTTCTTTTTCCCCCGTTCCTCTTAAATCTTCACTGTTTAACTAATATGTGTGTGTAATAAAGTTCACACACCTTCCCACAGAGGTAAACCATGTTGGTGTCTGGATCGTAGAAGGGCAGAAGAACTCCATTGCTGGTGTCCATCTCATTAACAGTCAGGGGCTCCTCCATGTTTTGCTTAAAAAAATTAAAACAATCAGAGCTCTGCTTTTTAAACATCTGCTTTGCATTTAAGGTTCATACAAAGGTTGTTAAAGACATTAAAATGTTGATTGAAACTGATTGTAACATAAATAAAAGAAAGTACAGTCATTTGAAATCAGGATTGAATTCAGATTTATGAAGCAGCTCACCATGTCCCAGAGAGCCAGCTGTCTCTCACTCATACGACTGAAACCAGTGGTGAGGATGTTGCCATCAGAAAGGAAAATGGCTCTCATGGGTCGAGCTCCCTCATGTGCCTTCTCCTTCTCCTGTGGAGCCAACATCAGAAATGCTTCAGTAATTACGTCTCACCAGAGTCCATCTCTGACACAAGCTCAGTCAGTTTATAACAACACTTGGCACAAATGAAACAGAACATTTTAAATTACCACCATCACCATCAATGACCAGATTAAGGACTTTTTAATCTCAGTTTTGGCTGCAATACATGAGTGTACAATATATAAAACTTAATCATCAACACTGATGTGTTCATGTGCAATAGCAATGTCACAAAATTAAGGCAATTTACCTTAAACTAAAAAAACTGTGTAAATAATTAAAAAAATTAAAGCAAGCATCAAAATCTAAATTTGATCAATTATCCTTTATTCAGGATAAAGTGCTCTTGAAAAGACTATGGTAATCTAGTTTTATATTTGTTTTCAAAACAATACAGTTTGGAGCACTGCAGTACAGAGGAAAGGGAGAAATCCAAAACAAGTATTTGGTTGTAAAAGTAAAAATGGAAGCGGTGAAATGTCACTTAAAAAAACTAAAACATTGGGTTCTTTAGAAACTCACAGCAACAATCGCTTCCTTGCGAGGGTCGATGACACGGATGGACTTGTCCTTGCAGGAAGTGCAGATAAGGCTGCCATTGCGGTTCCAGCTGACGTTGTAAATGACATCAGGGTGCATGTCCTCTAGATTGATCATAGCCTCGCCTGTGCCCACGTTCCAGATTATAATCTGGTTGTCACAACCTGGAGATAGGCAGAGTCAGCAACAAACTCATTCAGCAGATTATGTTTTTGAACTAGCTGCTAAAATGTCATCTTCAGCCTGAGTTCTTACCTGCACTAAGGAGGATGTTACGTGCAGTTGGATGCCATGTGATGATGCCCACACGCTTCGAGTGGCCTTCCAGAACCACCACGGGCTCAGCCATGGAAGTGACGAGGCCATTCTCGGGAATCTGCCATACCTATAGAGGACAAACAAACATGAAACTCTGGAAAAACAGGACAGAGACATTCTGTGCAGCTGCAAACATCAGTCTGATCATTACCAAGAAGCACCTGGAGAGGGCAGCAGTGACCAGCACTTCTCTGAATGTTTAATTGAAGACATGTACAACTACAGGTATGTTGAGGAAATGACAGCGCACGGCAGCATACCGGTAGTTCAGTTTATTTTAATTTTGATCAAAACTCCAAACTGCAACCACTTAGTCACATTTTGCAACTATTTTTGGAGATGAACTTTTACAAAACAAGCTGATACGTTTAACTTGAGTTATTTTTCCTTTATCTTATAACAGAGGTTTATTTTCATTGTAGATATGGCTTTCAGGTTATTAAAGCATTGAATGTTCCTTTTTAAATGTGTGACACCAGCAGATAATCTGAGTTTTAACAAAGCAAAAATCTATTTCTTTTTTCTTTAGAAAAGACAGCTTAGTGGAAGTGACACTATTGTGCCAACCAGTCATCTTCACACTTTTATATTTATTCTACCAATAGTGTTCAACTGATGAATGTCCCATAATGAACAGATGTATATAATGCTAAAAGATATACCATCAATCACTTATTGCAGATTGTTGTTTAAAGTCTGAAACTTGTTTCATCTTACCTGTAAGAATAGCCAAAAACAAAGTTACAGATATGGAATTCCATAAATTAGAATGTCAAAAAAATTAAAATGAATAAATAATAGCTAGATCTGATCACTTCCAACTCATCTAAACAGTAAGTGCTACAAAAAGCAGAATTGATTGTTGGCTTACACTTCTGTAAACATAAATACTGCACTGAATTCAACCTTAAACAGGATGTTTTGACTTTCAGGTAAGGAAGTGATGAAAATTAATCTGAGCCCAAATAAGGACCTTTGTAGGAAAGTCCAACAAAAAAGCAGTCTCAGAAAAGCCAGTGACCTCAGCTCAACAAACAGCTAAATCATTCCCCAGCTCTGGTTCCTACAACACATATTTGAGCTTAATCTAATCCAGAGGGTGAGGCCTGCCACCAACCCTGGGTTACAACAGCCTGGACTGTTGCAATAAAGGCATTAAGTCTCGTCACTTTATAGCTTGATGATTCTGCCTTTTTTTTTTTTTTTTTCTAATTACAAGTGTGGTTTGTGAAGCAAACCTTACCATCACTGTGCAGTCCTCGGAACCGCTGGCAATGACCTGGTCATTGTGGGGGCACCAGTCAATGTCTAACACAGGGCCTGTGTGACCACATACTGTTGGGTAGGACTTGTCAATGCGTCCTGTCTGGAAAGACGACATTAAAAATATTAATATTACAGTGATCTGTGTTTTGAAACAGTACAATGATGACATAATCTTAACCTCCACCTACAAACAAATAAAAGAGCTAGCTCACAAACGTGGACTCTTCAAGTATTAAACAAGTGATGTGAGAAAGAGGGGAGCTGCTCCATGTTCATTGTTATCAAATTGCACAAACAAAAATGCACACCAGCACTGATTTTGTTTTTACTACCTTTTGCTTATATTTGTTAGTAAATTCTCTACTGCAGTACATTTTAAAAAAATGAAGCACAGACATATAAAATAATTTGAGATGAATGCTATATTGCATAGTTTGACGAAAACACAAGTTTAAAAAAAAAAAATACCAGTAATGCAATACTACTAATGCATAGTTTATCACATACTGTAATTGAGCCAGAAATGTATGGGGAAAAAAAAAAAGAATAACAATTTTTGTTGTTTGGAAGGTTGTAAAAATAATTCAGTTGTATAAAATGGATTTGGTCCCATAAGAATATTTAAACAAAACAATTGTATGCATACTATAAATAAAGCATGTATGAAAAATACCCACTAGCTTTATCTATTAAGTCTTTATCAATTCTGTTGTTTTACTGTAATGGAGTGAGTTTGTGTGCAAGAGTAGCAAACAGTCACACTTGAACATCCAGAGATGTGAAGTCTGATCAGGTGCGTCCCGACATCATCTCTCTTTCCCTACAGTTCACTTGGTTTAGGCACCATAACATTTGAGCAATCTAAACTGTAGTCAGAACGTTGAAGTGCAAGTTGTTTCTCATTCTAAAGAAATGAGTGCACCTTAATGGATTGTTCTTCTTCTGATATTAAATTTTCCATCAAGTTTTAATACAGTAACCTGCAAATACAGGTGACTGTGGTAACATGACTGCCGATTATTAACACTAAAAATAACCTCTGGGCCTAAACGGACACTGCTATTAAACAAAGTCAAGAGTAATGTCAATATACAGTAGATTCATGTAAAAAAAATAACTACCATAGATTTTCTTCTGAACTAGTAACCCCGAACAAAGCTATAAATTGTATCTCTCTTATAGAAGTAGTGTAACAAAAAAAAGCATGGCTTTATATGTGAAACTCATGAATGTGGAAACAACATGCTCTCAGTAAAGTGGAAGAGGATTTAGTGAGTGTGTTAACACACACACTCATGTCTGTGTTGACTCCAAGTCCCACCACAGGGCCAGATGATGTCACCCACTGTAGCAGCTCTAGTCAAAGCCTGATAGTCTTTCCAATACAAGAAGCAGCTCCACACTACCTGCTTCTACTTTAGCATACTAGAAAAAGCACTCGAGAATAGAGACGACTGAGGAACGAGTTATGAGGTACAGTGAAAACTAATGTTTAAAAGTCGGGAGCATTTGTCAAAGTGATTACTTTAACAGTGTGCTCAACTGATTTGCCCCTTGAGTGGGTAACTAATGCATAAGCACTGGACAGTAACAAATTGGTTTGAATCATTAGAGATTTCCTAGCAGGCATCTGGAAGACTTCACTGACCATTTCTTGTTCAGTCTTAAATTACTTTGCAGCTATATGTCTCCAGCAATAATTCCACGAACAGTCTACTTTCCAGATCTTCCTCCTGTTTAAATGCTTCTTTATTCTTCAGGAGTTTGTGCAACACTGGTAACTGGTGTACAAGAGTCCAGATGGTTATAGTGGTCTGTCAGGCTGGGTCACTAGTTGGCACAAATACATGAAAATTAAATTAAAATATTGAAGAAAAATTATCCTATTCCCTACTTGTTTGTTTGCCAGCAGTATTTGTTGACAGAAAATAAATGTCTTTGTTTGCATGTTTCGGTTCAAATGGATGGTCAGTTTTACAATAAACAGACGCAAGAAATGAAAAATAAGGAAAAAAAATACTGGAAAGTATGAGGAATTAAAATAACACCACCATGTTTATTCTCACCTAATATGACCGCAAAACATCCAGTAATATCATTATGGTAGGGAGTGGTCCAAGCTGGTTGTAGAAACTTTTAAACATGGCAGACCTGAAGTTTTAGTTGGTCTCGTTGCCTTCCATAACCCTGCCTCTGACGCCTACTTTGATGGTAACAATAACCTGTTTTATGCAAGGCACTAGCTATGAACTAGAACATCTTCTTGTGGATGAGGCCTTTCATTTTGTACAGTGCAGTAATGAATGTACTGTACTGTACTTAAAAATGTAAACTTACAAGACAAAAACTAACATTATCAGGTTTTAGCCATGCAAAATCCTGGCAGACAACTCTGCAGTGTCATGCACAAATCTAATAAATAAAAAAAAGTGATCAAAGTCTGCAATATGTGAGAATAACCTCTGCTTGAGGACATGCAGTCTGTGAAAAAAAAATTACAATCTCTCATCTACACCTTGGTGCAATTTTATTGAGCACACCCTGAAATCTACATCTTGAGAACTCAAGACTGATGTCAAGAAGGCACTACAAGCCACCATTCAGCAGGTAACACTAGTGCTATTAGATCCAACAAAAACATATTCAAGATTACAAATAAAATGTTAAAGCAGGCATAAAATCTACCCATATTTAGTTAACATACAAATAAAAACATTTTACTGCTATACTCAAAGTATAGCTCAAAGTAGTCCTCTATTTGATTTACAGAAAGCAGCAGGAAGAGGATGTAAAGCAGGAAGGAAACAGGCTGATGACCAGGTGTTAGCAAGAAAACCTGCATAAACAAGTATAAAAACACAATAATGTCCTCAAAGACACTCATTTAATAAAAACAACATATTTAAAGCAATCATCACACAATATTTGAGCAATATTAAAAGTGCAAATCAAGGTTGGTCTCATTCACAACTACCACAAAAAAGCAACGAGTGATGAGTGATATTATTGCCTAACCAGTTTAGACTTGTAGGGTTGATGTTTCAACATCAATTTGAGCTGAACACATATTTACACATAGCCACCGCCAAAGACTTCAAAAGATATGCGGGCAAAAATGTTTGCTTTAAATTAATCAAGGTTTAAACCTTGAAACTTTCAATTCTCAAATGTTTTTTTAAGTCAGTGTAAACAGCAGATGGTGTTCAAAACAGATTGTTAAATGTTGTGAATAAATGACAGCTGAATAAATCTATTTTAAATGAACAAAGCTGATCTCTTAATTAGGTTCAGAGGATCGTCTCAGAGCAGGAGTTCAACCAAAGAACGAGCCTCCACCCACCACATTCCTTGTCTTGGCCTGTCTTGGCCTAAGGCAGCGATGATATAAGTATGACTAATAAGAGCAAGTGGGTGTTAAAACACCACCCATTAATGTGGTAATGGTATTTATGTCTGATTTACACAACAGATTTTAGTCTGAAAAACAAACAAGGGCATCATGTCTCAGGCATCATGATACAGGGCCACATTAAAGCACAAATGGTGATTAAAACAACAAATGAACATTACTACTAAGATCAAAGATACTTAAAAAAAACTTTGCCTTTTGTCCTTCTTAAAACAGTCAACATGTCAAAGTCTGTCATAAATTACGTCATGTTGCTCCAAGACAAAAATACTTGCATAATTCTAACAAGAAAGACAAAATCAAGACAATAACTAAAATTAAGCAATCCTTTGAAAACTTTCAGAAACTATTTGCCCAAATTCAAAACAACCTTATAAAACAATATTTTTGGTTCCATCAGAAGCTAATGTCAGGAGAGGTTCCCAACCCTGGTCCTTGAGGAACGCCATCATGCATGTTTTAGTTGTTTCTCTACTCCAACACACCTGATTTTAATAAATGGGTGATTTACAGGCTTCTGCAAAACATGAGGAAGTAATTAAATCACTGAATCAGGTGTGTTGAAGCAAGGAAACAGCTAAAACATGCAGGATGGCGTTCCTCAAGGACCAGGGTTGGGAACCACTGGAATAGAAGATAGATTTAAAGCCTTTTTCCAGTATATCTGCCCAGCATAATAAGCACTTTGCCGAAAGGTGTGATTTCATTGATGTTACTGATATTGACTTTTTTTTAAATGCCACAGACTTCACATACTAGAGTTCAGAAGAAAAAAAAAAACACCTTCACAAAAATGAGCGACTACATAAAATTTTCAACAAAGCTACAAAGCAGTCAGATTAAAATCATAAAAAGCTTGTTTAAGTTGGGTCTTTTGTACACAAAAAGTGTTGCCCAAAAAATAAATAAATAAATCAGCAGTGATTCTAAAGCCATAATTACAGAACAGGATTAGGACCACCATTGTATTTTTTTTTATTTAATTTTATTTATTTTTAATTTAGACTTTTTTCACAGATTTCTGAGAGATGTATTTTTGTACTGTGGCCCTAATCCTCTTCTTTACATAACCCCTGTCAAACTATGCATTTTTTTTATGTCTGACTTGAATTTTTATGCCTCCAACACATTTTCTACATCATCAAATTATTACTAATTCAACTTAGTCCGTTTTAATAAAAATCACTTTAAAAAAAACAGCAAATATTTTACACCTTTGTTTACAACCAAATTTTGGGATCAGTTAGGGAATTCTCCCTTTAGAGCTCATCTCAGCACAGCTAATTTTCATTTGATCTCAACTTTAAGTTATACTTTAATGCTCTCCACCACTCAAGTTCTCCCCCCAAAACACTATTCCTGTCAGCTTTCATCCTTGAAGCTTTTATTTTCCATTACTTTTCAGAAGATGAGAGAATTGACCTTTTTTTACTTTTATACTGGTGTTTAAAAATCCATTACTCACCCTCGGACTCCGTTTACATCTGGGGGTTATTTTACCAACTCTGTTGTGCTTGTCCCAAGTGTACTTGATAATGAATGTAAACAACTCATAATTGTTGGCCACAAAACATAACTCTGCCGATTTAAATTTATTTCAGATTATGCATACTTGGCTGTTAATTATGTTTAATTAGTGGTTATTTTTCATCACAATACATACAGGTATATAAAAATATTCATATTAAAAACAATGAAAACATTTATTTTGACAAACTGAAGTGGTTGAAGTTAGTCATAACAGCCTAGACTACACAGTTGTACATATTCACAAGTTTTTGTTGGGACTAAAAAAAAAAATATATATATATATATATATATATTTTTTTTTTTTTTTTTTTTTTTTTTAATCAACTTGATGGCCAAGAAACTCCCTGTGCATATTGAATTTTATGACATTCAACTTTTAGTGGAAAAACTAAACACTTCATTAAAACATCTTCAAATTAGTATTTGCATTGAGTGCAGAAAGGGAAGGGGATGGTGACAACCTTCATTTGAAGTAGAGCCCGATTCATATATCGGTAAGACTAATATTTTAGATCGATATAGGCACCTGGGGACCTCATATGTATCGGTGATAATGGACCCATTGTGCCCAATACAAGCACTTCTAATTTTCACCCAATAAATTCTGGCAACCAGCCGTAATTGTACAATGTATCCAGCAGAGGGCACAGGAAAACCACTTTCAAGTCATGGTTCATTTTTAGTTTCACTTTCAGCACGGCCAAAGCAGCGAGCAACATTATGAAGTTTATTTTAACTGATCTGATAAAATAAAATTAAAAAACGATAAATTCACTTCAATCCTCCAACCCGCTTGTCATTAGCTACGTGCCTCTAAAGTTAGCAAGCTAACAAGCAAGTTCATGCTCACCACCAAAGCTAACCTTTAGATAACCTAGCATAGGTTATTGCCTTGTAAAACTTTAGCTAGAGCAATAAATGTAACAGAGATAAATAGTGTTAGTAACATTATCTTTGTCATCCTCAGTGAAATGCATTGTTTGTCTAAAATCTTCTCTGCAAAAAATAACTACACAAAAGCCGCTGCAGTCACTACAAATTAGGACTTCACATACGTGACTGACTGTGTAAACAATGAACAGGGAAGGGTGTGTTTCTTTGTTGAATTTATATTTTTGTAACACAACTGATAACTTTATGGTGACTAGTGGAGGGTAGAAAATGTGAACGCATGTTAGGAAGATAGTGCCCGTGCACCACTTGTAAAACTTGTGTGGGACTAGGTATAGCATGGATCTGATTTGCTTAGCTTTATGGTTGCTAACAGCTACACTACATAAACAAGCCCTGCTCCACTCGATGTTTACTTATATTCTTGGGGGTGGACAAAGCAAAAAAACAAACAAAAAAAAAACATTCAGCAATTATATCAGCATTAGCCTTCCC
This sequence comes from Simpsonichthys santanae, assembly GCA_031762415.1. Classification (NCBI taxonomy): domain Eukaryota; kingdom Metazoa; phylum Chordata; class Actinopteri; order Cyprinodontiformes; family Rivulidae; genus Simpsonichthys; species Simpsonichthys santanae. Next base: position 18,183,249 of record JARVLU010001462.1, read on the forward strand.
CTATTGGTATAGGTGATAGCGAAAATTTCCATATCAGTTGGGCTCTAGCTGAAGACATAATTAACTATCACTGCGTTTCCCCCTAGGTCACTTGCCTTGGCAGGGCGCTCATCTATTCTGGAATTTTTGTCACTGGGGGAGCGGCGGGGACGTTGGGGGGTGGAGACATGTCTGTGTTGTGTGACGCCAGCTTAGTGCTACGTTAGTGCCGGCAGTTATCGATGGGTGTTTGAAGGACATTTACATAGACAGGGTGCTCTGTTCTGTTGACAGGGCAGGGCCCGTCCTTGGATAACGGTAGAGGAAACACTGCATCAGTTACCAGCTAAATAAAGCTAAAATAATAATAACAACTATAATAATAATAATAATAATAAACCCACACTAAGCAAAGAACCACACACTGATACACACACACAGCAGTTGAGCAGTGAAACACCTAACATGTTCATGACTAAACTGCACTCTCTTTGAGAAGAATGTCTGAGGCCTCAAAACAACCAGTTGCATAGCAACAAATACGACTGCAGAAAATGAGAGCGATGAATACAATGCATCACACTGAAACACATACAGGAAAAAAACTAGCAGTATTCCCTCAAGGCAAGAGAGGACATTCTTTTCATTCACATAAGAGGCTTGCACACTTCCTTTCCTTGCAGCTCAACATGTGACACACACACACACACACACACACACACACACACACACACACACACACACACACACACACACACACACACACA
>JARVLU010001462.1:18195068-18207208 GCA_031762415.1 Simpsonichthys santanae
TGAAGTTTAGACAATTGTTGTTAAAACTAAAAAAAATCTGTAAAATCGGTTTCCCATGCAAGCATTGGCCGATTTCCGATTTCCCAAAATTAAGGAAATCGGGGTCGATAAATCGGTGCACTCCTAATTGGTATCGGCAGTGGTTATCGTCCAAATAAGTTTTAACATATTGGCATATCAGGTATCGGCCAAAAATCCAATATCATGCATCCCCAATATAAACTTTAAAATTACAATATTCAGACATGACTGAATAACGTGGGTCCTTCAGTAGAAATAAATTACAAAATTACAGGCATTTATTTTTTTTTATTTTTTTTTGCCCATTTGTGAGATTCACTCACAATTCATCGTTTTAATTTGGAGACATTTACATTGGAATGCAGAGCAGGACAGAGGTAAAGTCAGTGTCAAACATACAAGCTTTAATGAGAAAAATAAAACAAAGCTGGTACAGGTTGTTTAAGTTTCTTTTCTTTTTTTTTAGTTCTAAAATTTTCAATCATTTCTGTCCTTCCCTGCTGATTCCATGGAGGAATGGCTGCTGCAACTGTCCTGATAGGTTACGTGATACTGTCATAGCAATAATCATGAAGTGGCGGCCCTTTGCCTTTTGTCATCTAGATAATTTGAAAAATCCGTCAAGGCCACTGTTGAGATTTTATTTCAGCTACATTTCACTGAATATTCAACAATGAAATAAGGTGCTATTGTATCTCATTTACCCTATTCCAAACGACCAGGTGATATAAAGCCCAAATTTGATAATTACCAGATTTAATTAATTCATCCGAAAGCTTATCTCATCTTATTCTGTTCAGACGTGTATGTTGGAGCCCATCCCAGCTGTCAACCAGCGACATGACGGTTACACACTGGATAGGCTGCCAGCATGTCTCATATTCACAAGCGCTAAGAGTTCAGATTCCAACTTCCTCATTCCAAAACAGGAAAATAAAAATGTGTCAGATAAGATATGTAACTTTATCAGACAAGTTTTAAGGTGAAACTGACAGTGTTCAAGGCAGCACTCTAGATTAGATCCTCTTTCAGTCTCTTTCAGTTCTGCTAGACAGAAAATTAAACTTTAAACTCTGTATCCTTAAGCATAGGTTTAACAGGAAACACTCCAAGTAATATTATATTAATAAAAACAGTTAAAGTTATTGTTATTAGTGCATGTGTGTATCAAGTTACATCTTTAACAAATGTCACATAGGTCAGCTCCTTGCTTACACACACGTACACACTTTAGGAGGACAAAGCAGTCGTCTCCACTTCCTGATCAGCTACTTCTCCCTCCCCCAATGTCACACACAAAACAACATTTCAACAGATGTCAGTTTTGTGGAAAAGACCAAGAATAGATAAGCAGTACTGGTCATTGTGGACTTGTTACGCTTTATTTTACTCCTCCAACAAGTAAGTGCAAGATAATTGAACTTCAACTGTGTTGTGGCTTTGGCCAACACAAAAACAAATTTAAACACAGTATATTTTATACAAGAGTGACCTATGGGCTAAAAACAACTACCAGTATATGTATATACAGTAGTTGACGAATGTACTGTAGCTATTACATACTGATGTTTTTCTAATAAATTTTAATTATGCATAAACTCAAATAAATATTAACATTTTGTGGAAACAATTCACAATAAAGATTAATACAGTACAGGTAACGGGTAACAGGCAGTTTAAAAAAAAACTAAAATACTAAAACAGGTTAAACGTTGGATACAAACTTGTATAGAAAGCACAACTGTGCATAAAAAAACTGACTTTCAAGTTGTCATGCATTATGCTAAACAGCATAAAGTTTAACTGGAAAACACAAACTAAGGTATGGCATTTTGGATGTTTTTAAAAAATGCAATCGTTCATGCATAGAAAGCAATTCCTCCAGCAGAGCAGACATTTCTAAATTGTATAAAAATGAGTAGAATTTTCAACATTCTTAGACAATCTGTACATTCAGTTTTCATGTATGACGTAAATGCAATACGTTGGGACACCATTTCAATGTCATTTGATTTTGAATCTTTGAAAAAAAAAAATGCACTTAAGTCGACCATAGCCCACACGAAGAGGCCCTTGTTGCTGAGCTACCCCCCCTTACATTTCATGTTTCCCCCCTCTTCTTCCTGACCCACTTCCTCAATCTGCAAAGCCATAAGAAGGCAGGCAAAACACTCCTAAAAGCCTCGCATTGCTGCTCATCAAGCAGAGGTTGAAGCGTCTGAGAAGACTAACAAATCCAAACACAGCTGTACTACCGTTGACCCCAGGTTGACTTTCAACCTTCACCTCTCTTGAGACCCCCAGAAAGAGTCACACAGGCAAACCTCGTGAGGGTAGGGTAACCTGCTTCACCACAGAGGCAATAAATGTACGTTTTCTTGGCTCACTAACCAGTAATTACAATTCAAAACATCTCATTGTCATTACCAAGCAAAACCACGAGATCTGAGGGATTACACAGACAGCAAAGTGGGCCTTCATCCACTTTGATGGGAAGGAGTTGTGGGTCAATTTACAATTATTTTATTGTTTGTTTTGTTAGTTTATTGTTACTATTTATTTACAGCTGCTTAAGAACAGACTGGTCAATTGAAAAGTCATGCAAAAACAAACCTAATCACTTTTTTGTTCCTCTCTCAATGTTTAAGAATTGTGAGTTTGTTCTATAATGCTTAATAAATATATTGTGCACACTTAATATGTTGTATCATGAAGTCAAAAAGTCCTTATAATAAATGCACATGTATAACGTCTGTCTTGTTTAAAATAATTAGACAAATGAGATGCAGGGTGACACGAGGAGGAAATCATGAAACCCATCTTAAGTTTGAGCATGATTAAACCAAACTTCTGGGATGTTTTTGGCTATAAAGAGCAGCTATTACACAGTAATAAATGGACTCTGAGTGCACCAAAAAATTCATGTCTCTAGTCAATTAGCATAAGTAACTGATTTAGAGTGGTTTTCTACCAGCAGTCCTCCACGTGTTATAACTGCAGACACTCATGCAGCTGGAGATGTGCTTCATGAAAAGGTTGACTGCTAGGAGCCCCTTGCTTCCACACAACTGACTGCGTGTTAGTGGGTCACACCAGAACCACGCTTCTGGGTGGAAAATTTTCAACTTCATTCAAACGGTATGTGAAAAACGAGAAAGTTCATAAGACATTTCTGCGTATGAACGCTATTGTTCAGTTCGGGGAGAATGCCAGGGGCCAGGGCGCGGTTTGTGCTGACTGCACCTCCGTCTGTGTGCGTGGATCTGTCGGAGATAAGTTTTCCTGCCGCACTACGGTTAGCTACCCCACCCAGTTCAATAACCCCCAACAACAACCCATTTCACCTCCTTATATAAAAACAACAACAAGGTTGACTCGAAAACTGCAATTCCTTTGGCGCTGAGATAAGAAACTTCCTGCCGCTGACAGTTAGCTAACGCTAGCTAAAGAAACAATTCACGTTAAGGTATCCTGATTCATTTTAGCTAGCGCGTGCACTTTCCTGTCTGGACTGCTGCGGTTAGATGGGTGAATGAAATGGTTAAAAAAAAAAACAACGCACACAGCCAACTGTGAAATCAATATAACTTGTGACCTACCTTCACGGTGGAAAATAAATGTACTGTATTCCTAAAAGATGAATGACAGAACAAAATCAAACGAGTTGCCCAAATTATTCCTCCCTCTGCCGGAGCTGCAGCTGCGCTGACACAATGTTCTTTCTGCTCTTGCCCATTCTCTTCCGCAAGCCCCGCCTCGTGACGTTTACGCGAGCTATGAGTGGCTGCTCTCTTTTGACAGACAGGTTTAACAGCCAATCAGAATGGCGTTACGGATAAAGGGGCTCTGAGATCACAGTTCTTTTCTTCAAACTCCCTGCTGAAGTATCTTTAATTGGTGGCTAAGGAATTTCTAAGGACAAATTTTTAAATGGACACTGGGAATTGTGTTTTTTTGTGAGACAGAGCGTGAGAACCTGGAACATATTTTCTTTGATTGCAGGATAGTTCAGCAATTTTGGCTTGATTTTAAAATGTGGATCCAATCAAAGGGATTCAGCTACAAACTCTCACTTTAAAATAAATCAAATTTGGGTTAATTAATAAGACAGGAAATAATGAATATGCTATCAATAATTTGATTATATTAGCTAAACATGTTCATAAATGTCTTTTTTTTTTCAAATGTAAACCTAATGTGAACCACTAGAAGAATGAGCTAAAGTCCTATGCAAAATCTGTAAAATATGTAAATGAGAAAAATGCTGGCAAATTTAGTTTCTTGGCTGATTTCAATTTCCTCGTGTTTTTTTTTCCTTCTTCTTTCTTGTTCTTTGTTTTATTTACACTATGTTATGTTATGAATCACTTTTTGTAACTTTCAATTGTAAGAATTGGTACTTTTTTGTTTTGTATTGCTAACAGTTAAATAAATGTAAAAATAAATCTTTAATTGGTGGCCTACTTCCTTTTCTCTTGACCAAATAATTCATATCTATGATTAATTTAGTTAGAACAGTTATATTTACCAGTTAATTAACTAGTTCATTGGATTTACTGTACAATACCAGCGTTTTCAACCACTCCTAATGTTCTTGCAATTTGCTTCTAAGTATGTTTTGTAGTACCTTAAAGCGATCTTAATCAATTAAGTCTAAAGATCTTTTCATTTTTTTTTTTTTGGACTTTGATTACCTTGTCCTAATTTTCTATCCAGTACTTGTACTTAGACACACAGCTTTGTGCACTTAAAAAAAAGTGGTCAGGCATCAAAGCCTATTACAGGTACAGTATATTATAGCTGACGAACAGTATCAGAAGTTGAAATTGCAAAATATGAATAAATAAATAAATAAATAAATAAATAAATAAAAATAAAGCGAGCGAGAAAAAAATAACAGACCTGAGCAATTAATCATCCTTCAGCTGATCAGTTATATGCCAAGTACTCCATAACTCATATGAAAATTATTTTGATGTGTTCTATACTGTCTTACAACTTATCAACTGTGTAACATTTAATATTTTGTATGGATCCAACTAAAAATCAGACAGTATGCTTGAAACAAAAAATACTAAGAGTGAATTTTTATTTATTTATTGAAGTCAGCACAACACTTTTTATCCCTATAGTTTAAGAGATATGACTAACTAATTTAAAAAGTCAGAATTAAGTGCTTTAGAATGATAAAATATTCTGAAAACGTTCATGCTGGACAGAGAATTAGTGAAAAAAGTGCCAAAGTTCAAGAAAATACTGACAGACTTACAAAAAGCTTGAACAACTATTAATCAAGGTCCATTTAAATTGCTACAAGAACGTCTTCATGGAAGGGTCAGGTTAACTAAGACTTGTGTCAGTGTGCACGTTGAGCTGCTCAGAGAAGAGTTTGTGAATCTTAAATCATTTTAAAGCATTTGGATTCACCTTAATTTGGCTGTGGAAATACAAAATTTTATGGATGATGCATCAGTATGTGGCCATGAAAGAAAAAAAAGGTGGTGCCTTTACATTATTTTTGGATAAAATAAAAATAATCTGCCTCTATGATCATAAAAATAACATATTGCAGTTTGAGAGCCCTCTGAGATAACACTGAAATGTTTTTTAATTCTGTAAGTTGTTCCCAAGAGCACCACAAGATGGCAGCATTCAGCACGTCCACAGTAAAACTCCTCACAGCAGGAGCAGCTGCAGCTCATCATCCAATCGGTTTCAATAACTGCTGTCACACAAGGTAATTTAGCAGCTATTACTTTCTATTAAATGTCTTCTGTGCTGAATGAAAACCACTTTAAACAATTTAGTGAATGCACTGTGGTATAAAACCATTATCTAATTTTAACATCACAAACCACTGAGTTTTTAATGTCACCAAACAGAGTGCTGAGTTTTCTTCTTACCTCTTCTCACAGATGGTTTCCTCTCCATTGTCCTGTCAGGGGGTTTGTGAGGCGAATCAAACGCTGCCTTCATCTGTGCCACCTTCACAGACTGACCCTGCTCCTCACACTTGACCTCTGCCGGTTTTGGCCGCTCGTGGTGCTGCAGCTTCTCGTGCAGCTGAATTGTCTCCTTTATGAGTTCTGAAACAGGCCTGGGTTTGTGCTCGTTCTGGGATTTGTCTCTCATTGTGACGCCGTCATGGCTCTCCGTGCACGGCTTCCCCTCAGGATGATGTGGTGGTGTGTTTTCTGAGTAAAGCACCTGATTTTGATGATCCTGCTTCATGCTGGCTGACACTTGGTGGCTCTTCTGTGTGAGAACAGTCCCATCTGCAACCAAAACTGCACCAGCATCCCCAGCTGGCACAGAGGTGTCATCACAGCCCTCCTTCACCACCTGCGTGCTTCCTGATTCGTGGTCCACACTGTCAGAGCCAGTTGTGCTGCTTTTCATGTCAGACTTCTCTGCAGGAACAATCTGAGACGGCTCTACAATTTGCCTGACGGCGTTTGCAGACGGCAACTCAGCATGAAACTTGGAATGGAGAGCAGATCCTTTGCCGAGCACACCACTCACCTCACATGATGACGTCCTCTCATGTGAGGCAGCTGATTGTGAGATGTTTAAAGGCACGCTTTGAGAAGGTTTGGGACTTCTTTTTATCTCCTCGTTCATTTTCACTAAAACCTTTGCTGGTTTGACGCCCCTGCCTCTCAAGGAATGGGATTTTGTGAGTGAGCTCCCAGACATAAGGTGGGTAGTCTCTGCAGCCTGAACACAAAGTACGTCTGAGGTTAAACTCTGAGCACTGACTGCCTCTTTCATTTCCAGTTCCAGAGTTTCAGGATCTCTCTCTTTTACTTGAGTATATGAAACCGTCTTAATGTCATTTCCAGACTGATCATGCTGGTCACTAGATGCTGCTGAAAGTCTACTGCCCACCATCTCCCCTGCACTTCCAGGAACATTTGAGGTGTCCTGAATGTCAACTTCTTTTATTTTAGACAAAGACGAGGTTGCCTCGGTTTTGTTTCGCTTTAGTAGTTTCTCCAAAATGGAGCTGGGCTCAACGAGCAAGGCCGTGTTTGATGCAGAAGTGGAGGCCATGACTTTGTTTGTTTCGGTTGAGTCCATCTGTGGATGCTGTCGGTCCACCTCCCTCTGATCATCTGCGTCTGTGATTTTTGGTTTCTCATTCCAAACAGAGTCATCTTTTAGCGTTTCTTCTTCAGTTTTAGTCTCCATTCTCTCTCTTGGAGCTCCACGCTGAATGGCAGCCCTGATGTCTAATAAAGACTCCTTCTGCAGGCTGTTTTTTAAAGGATGTGGGGGTTGAGCTCGTGGTTCCTTCCTCTCACTCATGCAGCCTTCTGTTACTTCATTCAGCTTAATATCCTGCTCCTCAGCTTCACTCAGAACTGGAACAGGCATCAATTCGCTTCCTGTTTGGGCTCCATATGTGTTGCTCAGCATCACAGAGTCCTGGTTTTCCTCTTTTGGTGGGATGGTTTCCTCAGCCCGATACTCCATCTTGATCTCTGAAGATGCCTGAAGTTCCTCCCCAGCTTTCGTCGGGTTTGCGTTAATTTGATTAAACAGCTTGTGTGTTCTTTCCAGCCTCTCGATTCCTGGGCTGCTCTTGTGATTCTTGTCCGTTCCACGTGAAGTGGTCCTGCCTCCGCCCTCCTTTTCTGCAGCCCCTCCTTGTCTCACCTCCCACAACTGTTTGTAGCTCTCAGTAGAACTTGTTGGTTCTTTGCAAGGTCTTTGCTTCTGATGCTCGTCTGACTCTTCCTGGACTTCCTTTTCTAATGAACCTTCCCCTTCTGTGGTATCAGCTGCACGGGCGTCCATGCTTTCAAAGTCACGGCATGGCCTTGACTCTTCTAACTCTTCATGGAGGATCTGTTCTTCCCTTTCCATTTTGTCCTGGTTCTGTCCCATAATGCTCTGCAGAGAAAAAGTTATAATATTGACCAAAAAAAAAAAACTTTTTGTGGGTGGTTACTTCAACATTGCAAACCAGTTAAAACTGTGGGGGTAAAACTGACAAAAATAAAAAGACACCTAGGACTGACCTCACAGTTTTTATGGTTTTGGGAAGCCATCATGAGGCACGCTTCAAACAGCTCGTCACACAAGTTACTTTCAAGGTGGTGGTTAAATCCACTTTCTTGTGACCTCAGCTGCTATACAGTTAGCTCTCTGTCTGTTATTCATGCACTTACAATGTGCACACTCGCTCAGCTTTAGATCATATTACAGTCACAAGACTTCAATACAATATCTCTTCAGATTTTGATCCTTTATTTTAGACTGGTTCCAGCAGAATCCCTGCATTTTCTCTCATCAACTGAACGATTCTCCTCTAACAACAACACCCCACAAAGTCTCGCAGTTTATCAAAAAGCATCTAGCATTTTTAACATCAAGCTGATGTCATGTGCTTCTTGTGATCATTTTTCTACTGTGACTTCATGTGACCTGCAAGGGAACATTACGCTGAGCTGTTGGTACAAATGATGTAAAACTGTGAAGAAGGCTGATATAGACTCATAAAAACCTCAGGAGGAAGAGGTCAAACCTGCAGGATCATGTTGTGGAACTTTTCCATGACATTGTCTAATTGCTAAACAAGTTTTCCCCTCACAAAACCACAGCAGTAAGCAGAGTAAACAGTAGGGCACAATGCACAATGATCTGAACCATGAGTTTAGTTTCTCCTCTGTTTCCTCACGGCCTGTCTGTGCGACAACACGAGTGCTTGTCTGATTGTCTGTCATGGCTGCACACCAGCCACACATATGGTTAATGGGAGGAAATGTTTCTGCACCACGAAGGAGGCGAGGCTGTGCAAAAGAGCTGATAACTCAAGAGGAAGAAGAATTATGTGATAAATGATCACATAAAAAGATGTGAAAACACCAGTAAAGCAAGTTCAAGATTTCATTTGGTTTGCTTCGTGTCAGGTAAAAGCTAGAATCATGACAAAAAGGAATTTGCATCCAGCTTCGCTGACCTTATGGAGAACATCTTCCCTGAAGGCAAATCTTCTTCTGCAACAACTGCTTCATTATTTTGCCTCAACCTCCCTGAGGTGATCATTTGATCACCATGTGCTCAGCTGGCCCAGCATACCCAGACATACAGGAATTCAAAGTCAATGAACCACCCATTTTCCACAAACCAAAAAGTTTTCAAATACATTCCTTATTTTCCCTCGTATCAGTTGTGATAATACAAAAACTAGCACAGGCCTGGCTGATGACCGCTCACTGTTCCCAACATAACATTAATGTCGTATCATAAATGGCAACTGACACTTACCAGTAAGGCGTTGCAGCCAAGTGGATCGCTCAGGACTGACAGAGGGATCTTTGTTGGTTGTTTGGGGATGATCGGTCCTCCCTCAAACACACAAGCATCAGGAGCCTTATATTACATCCATGTGATGTCACAGCACATTTGACTAATAAAATCAAGGAAACTTATTTCTGTCTCATAAAGTCTTGGAGAAGCCCCATGTGAAATTTTTATTATCGTTGGATTGTTTCAATTATGATGGATATGTGTGATGACTGGTCATTTAATGAGCTAAATTTGTATTACAAGAATATGTCAGCTTTTCAAAAAAGGTTCAATACAGAAACAACTGGACTTTATTTGTAGGAAGAAAACGTTTCGCTCTCCGGATGGAGAGCAAAACGTTTTCTTCCTACAAATAAAGTCCAGTTGTTTCTGTATTGAACATTTTTATTTTATTTTATCATGTCCTGGATGACTGAGAATCTTCAACAGCATATGTCAGCTATTCAAAAATATGACTGACACCCTGCAGAACTGGGGGGAAAAAATCTAAATATTTGTGGTATTATAAACGCTACTTTTTAATTTTTTATGTGCACTTTAAAATGTGTAATTTCTATTCTTTTTCTCTGTGCTTTGTATGAAAGGTTTTTCTTGAAAAGTTCAGTAAGAAAAAAATTATTTTAACTCGGATCTTATTTTCATGACATATTTGATAAAAATCTGTGTTGTTTGTCACAATTTTTTATTTCCTGTGGGGTTTTCTTTTTATTACTAAGTGCTTTTCAGATATGTTTGACAGTCTTCATGAAATATTTTGTTGCATTTCAACAAGTTTTAAACATTCAACATGTACAAACATCTGGCCGTGGTGGTCGAAGAACCCAAATGCAGGCGTGAAGGGAGAAGGCTACAGATAAGTATTTATTAATTAAACCAGTGGAGCTCAAAGGTCCAAAGGCAGAGTACAATACTGACCAGGCAGGACACAGGACTCCAGCATGAATCTATGGATCTACCAAACAAGGGACAGCTGTGAGGGAACAGAATGCAGATGTGAAACAGGAAATAGAACTGCAAAACATGAACAGGAGAACGTGTCTTTTCAAAGTAACAGAGGAAATGAAAAACAGGAATAAGGAAACCAGACAGAAAAATAAAAATAAAACATACATCTGGAGAACCAAGCCAACTGAACCAACTATGATGGGATGGGAATGCTTTGAGCATAAATTTATTATTGTTTATAGAAAATGTTGCAGTGGCTTAATCAGTCCATGTTCTGATCTTTTAGTTTGTAGTGAATGTGTTTTTAATAGTTTTTTTTAATGGTTTTGTTGAATCTGCTTAATTATTGAGTGAACATTGGTTTCCTGTTTAAAGTTTCTTCTGTACTTTTCTGGCAATTAAACAGCACACTTTGTTATGTTAACCAAATAAAATAAATAAAATCAGAGAAGACCAAATGGTGGAAGCTGAGGAAGGAAGAATGTTGTGGGGAGTTCAGAGAGGAGCTGTTAAAGGCTCTACGTGGTAAGAAAGATCTGCCAGATGACTGGGCTACTACAGCAACAGAATTTAGAGAGACAGGTAGGAAGGTACTTGGTGTGTCATCTGGACAGAGAATAGATGATAAGGAAACCTGGTGGGGAATAGTGAAGTGCAGGAAGTTATTTGGAGAAAAAGGTTAGTCAAGAAGAAATATGACAGTGAAGACTGAAGACAGTAGACGGAGATACATAAATAAATAAAAAAACATTCAATACAAAAACAACTGGACTTTATTTTTAACAGAAGACATTTTGCCCCTCATCTGAGGAGCTTTCTCAATTCAAAGAGCAGTGAGTGTGAATTGAGAATTGGGTGAATTGAATTGAATTAACAAAGCACTTGGATGAGGAGCGAAACGCCTTCTGTTACAAATAAAGTCCAGTTGTTTTTGTATTGAACTTTTTTTAATTTATCATGTCCTGGATGACTGAGAATCTTCACCAGTGAGATGCTACATGGAGCAAAGAGGGAGATAGCTAAGATAAAGCAGAAGGTGTAAGATGAGTTGTATGTGAGGCTGGACACTAAAAAGTGTGAGAAAGGCTTGGCGAGACAGAGGAATCAGGCTGGAAAGGATGTGTAGCAGGTTAGGCTTGTTAAAGATAGGAATGGTAGTGTTCTAACAAGTGAGGAGGTGTGATGAGAAGATGGAAGGAGTACTTTGAGGAGCTAATGAATGAAGAGAATGAAAGGAAAAGAAGAGTAGACGTCACAAAAACTGTGGACCAAGAAGTGGGAAACATTAGTGAGGATGAAGTTCGGAAAGCTCTGAAAAATAATAAAGGGGAAGGCAGTAGGACTTAATGACATACAAGTGAATGTTTGGAAATGTCTTGGAAAGATGGCAGTGAGGTTTTTGACTCAAATATTAAATGGCAGAGTTCAGGGTGAGAAAATGCCTGAGGAATGGAGAAGAAGTGTGCTGGTGCCCATTTTAAGAGCAACGGTGATGTACAGAGTTGTAGCTACTACAGGGGAATTAAGTTGATGAGCCGCCCAGAGGGTTGTGGAAGCAAGACTTAGACGAGAGGTGACTATTGTGAGCAGCAGTATGGTTTCATGCTGAGAAAGAGCACCACAGATGCCATCTTTGCTTTGAGAATGCTGAAGGAGAAGTACAGAGAGGGTCAGAAAGAACTCCATTACGTCTTTGCGATTTAGAAAAAGCATATGACAGAGTGCTGAGGGAGGAGGTGTGGTACTGCATGAGGAAATCTGGAGTGGCAGAGAAGTATGTTGGACTGGTACAGGACATGTATGAGGACATCAGGACAGTGGTGAGATGTGCTGTAGGAGTGACAGATAGCTTCAAGGTG
>JARVLU010001462.1:18208769-18232718 GCA_031762415.1 Simpsonichthys santanae
TTGTGGGAACAGTTTGGAGCTGGCCCCTTCCTCTTCCAACATGACTGTGCACCAGTGCACAAAGCAAGGTCCATAAATACATGGATGGCAGAGTCTGGTGTGGATGAACTTGACTGGCCTGCAGAGTCCTGACCTCAACCTGGTAGAACACCTTTGGGATGAATTAGAGCGGAGACTGAGAGCCAGGCCTTCTCATCAAACATCAGTATGTGACCTCACAAATGCAAATCTGGAAGAATGGTCAAAATTCCCCATAAACACACTCCTTAACCTTGTGGACAGCCTTCCCAGAAGGGTGGACCAACATCATTGAACCCTATGGATTAGGAATGGGATGTCACTTACTGTAAGCTCATACAGTATGAGTCAAGGCAGGTGAGCAAATACTTTTGGCAATGTAGTGTATATGGATGCAGATAGAGAGGACATGGATGTAGTTGGGATGAGGACAGAGGATGCAGAGGACAGAGTGAGATGGAGGAGGATGACTCGCAGTGGTGACCCCTGAAGTGGGAAACACTGAAAGAACAATTTAGTTTTAAGCTACTGTTTTGCAAATCTTAATTATTAGCAACGGTTTAGCTTATTTTAGCCTTCAGCTGTGATTAGGCTAACTTCAAGTTTTAGCTCTTGTGTATATTTAGACTTTACCTATAGTTTTGCTAATTTAAGCTTTTAGGATATTTGGCTAATTTAGTTTTAGCTTCAATTTGTTAATTTTAGTTGTAAGCTTTGTTTGTTTTTTTTTTTTGTTTGTTTTTTTTCCGCTCAGTATAGCTTTTAGCTTTTTTGCAAATCTGTTATCAGTTTTGCTAATGTTAGCTTTTAGTCACAGTTTTGTTGATTTTAACTTCTGTTCTGCTTGTTGAATTGCTTTAATAAGTAAAATGATTGTATTTGTAGCTCACTGAAAAATGGCTGCTCTTCTATGCCTGTGGAACATCTTTTTTTTTTTTTTTTTTAAGCTTGCACTGTTTTTTTTTTTTTTAGTTTGTTTTTGCTCTTCATTTCCACAGTAACAACCAAAACAGAACAAGTCCTCAGGTTCTAGAGGTTCAGCAGACAAGAATTTATGGGTAGATAAAAAGCAGAGGTGCTGGTCCACACAAACTAGTTGTAGACAGAAGAATACTAGTTTCAGGTTTTTTTTTTTTATTCTTGGCAGTCTTGTCTAGAAAACAGATGGATAAATAGGACTTTCTAATTTAGGATACTCGTTTGAAAGCAGATGTCACAGGCTTCTTGGTGCACTTTGGTGAGTAAAACCTGCTATTTAGAAGTTGACAGATAAAAATTTGGTTCAAGACATTTGTTTTAACATTTTGTATTCAGCATGACTTGATTTAATGTTTAACACATTTTATATTTAGACTGAAATAAACACTGAATATCACTATAACTTCAGCCACTTCCTGTCCTGCATGCACACACAAACACACACAGGCTGGGATGAGCATCAGCGTATAACTTAGGTAACTCAGTGATGTCATGCAAACATTACCAAAAGCCAAATGTTGCATAACCTGGCTGTTAGAAAATAGTTTTCTGCCAAATGGAAAGAGGGCATGATGATGTAATTTCAGGGTACACACTTCATTACTGTCTAGTGTATAGTACATAAATTTGAGGTTTGCTTAAAAATCTGCCTCCTCCCCTCCTCCAGTCCAATTTTTTGGTTGTTGTTGAATAAGAGGATTCACAATAAATTATGTAAAAGAAATGTTTATTTCCATATTTAACACATACAGTACATCTTTTTTGAAACAAACATAAAAAGTGCATTATGCATTCAAACTACAGCATTGTACAGTACAAAAATTACTGCACATTTATATAGAAAAAGAAAATGGTTACAAACCGTGACGTAACCTAATGTGAACGTTGTCACACCAGAGTGACAAAAGCTTTAAAACTCATTGATATGAGCAGGAAAGCTTAAGGAGACTCCTGAGTCTCTCTCTCTTTTTTTTTTTTTAACTCTAAAAGGTGCAAAAAGGTGACAGCATTTTAATATGTAGAGATTGACAATATGATTCATGTGTTTTTTACAGCTTTAAAGTCATTTCTAATTTGTTGAGACGCCAAATATAACTTTGGTCTTCCACGTTTCAAAAAGCACAAATGTGTTTAAAACATTGGCAGCACTTTAAAATACATTTAAGTCAAAGAACGCTTAAAGTTACTGTTTATTCTGACAAATGTTTATATGTCAGAAATGTTCAGCTTGGGGAAATCCCACTCAAGTCTCTCGTGCTAAAAGTTGTGATTTCAAGCTGTGCAGACTCATCACTCTGCTCTCCCAAGAATATTGTACAATGTAGGGAGTGACGAGATCCATAACATTACTCTAATGTTATTTTGGAAGATAGCTTGCTCGTACCATTGCTCACCAAAAAAAAATAAAAATAAAAATAATTTAAAAATAAAAAATAGCAGTGCAAAGAAACAACAAACTCAGAAAACTTCTGCTGTGTTTGTTGAAAACAGTGAGTGTGCCACTGGTGAAGGTTACAACCTTCTCTCTCCACTTCTTCTCATTCCCTCACACAAGATTTATTGTGAAGTTAATGGACAAATCAATTAAAATCAGGTTCCTCTCTCTCTCTGACTTGTTGTAAAATTCTGGGAACTTTCAAAGCTGAAAACTGTCCATGAGAATTAACTGAAATTCATGAGAATAAACCTGAAACCTGCAACAGATTCTAAATTTAGTTGCAGGAAAAAAAAGATTTTGGCATAATCTTGACTAAAACAACAAAATTGCAGGTCTGTACCATGCAATGAAAATTTTTGCACCCTAAAAACTGATAAACTGCGTCACCTGGACATGATGGCATTAATGGAAATAGTGTACAGTAGTCCCTCACTATGTCACTGTTCGTTTTTCTTGGACTCGCTCTACTGTGGTTTTTCAATGTAAGATTGAACACGACACACGATTGGCTGATTGATGGATGAGCTGCACGACCGGTATGATTTTTTTATTTATAATTAATTATTTTAAATTATTTAGTACCTCCTGCACCTCTGTCCAGCCCACACTGCAGGATAAGCTTTGTCCTGCAGCTGATCGCCATGCAGAGCGGAAAAGTGGGCATGGCCAAGAGCGCTTGCAGGAGGCAGAGAGCTGAAATCATGACAATTCTGTGCTCTTTTAGAACGTTTAGAGTTTATCGCTGCTACATAGACCTTAAGCATTGAAGGAGAGTGACCCTTACCAAGGAGAGACTGGAGAAACCCCAGAATGGTGGGTACTGCACAGGAAACTGGATCCTCATTGTGATCAGAACACCATTGGGAAAACAGACGCCACCTGTTTTCATACTGCTGAGGAGTAGAAGGTGCCCTGGCACCCAAGATGGTGCCTCCGACAGGGCTCGAAACTCCAGTCAGCTGTTGTCCTGTCCCTGCAGTGGCCACACCCACAGCTGAAGACATTGAGGATTGGGGTGCCATAGCAACCCCCCCAGCTGAGACAGCAAGTCCCTCCTGGTTTGAAGATGCCATTGGACGTCCTGACATAAAATCCGCATTAGTGGGAACCATGGTCATGCTGGCCAATATTGGGCCACCAATAGCATTATGTGGCCCTCCTCTAGGATTCTATGAAGGATTGACCAAATCAGAGAATGGGGTGAAAAGGCATATACAAGGACTCTTGGCCAAGGATGAGTCAGCGCGTCCTAGCCCAGCGCACCAGACACACTACCACCCCCATGGGGACACCCCTGGACAAATAAGCTTCGTCCCTCCATGGAGTCAGGGCACGGAGACACGGCCATGTCACTGCAAGTTTGCAATGCCTGTGCAGCCTGGCGAAAGCTGGTGAACCACCTCTCAAGGGGCGAAGAGACAGTAGGCCTAAGGGTACCACCCAAGTGACTGAGATCAGTTTGCCTAGTAGCCGTAGGAAGGCAATGTAGGGAAGCTGCCTGCACAGCCAGAACCGACTGACCAACTGGAGTAGGTCGCCCACCCTTTGAACGGATGGGCGAGCACTCATGGAAGATGAGTCCAGAACCACTCCAAGAAAGGTGATAGGCTGTGAAGGAATCAGGCAGCTTTTCTCCATATTGACATTGAGGCCCAACTGGGACACGTGAGCAAGCAGACATTTTGTGTCGCGAATATCACAGGCCAGAGACTGGGCGCAGAGAAGCCAATCGTCCAGGTATGGCAGAACGTTCACTCCGTAAGCCTGCAGGGGAGAGAGGGCTGCTTTCACACACCAAGTGAACACCCTCGGGGAAAGCGAGAGCCCAAATGAGAGTACCCGGAACTACCAGTGGCAACTCCGATAGCCAAACCTGAGAAAGCGGCGATGCTCTGCTGCAATAGGCACATGAAAATAAGCACCCTTCAGGTCTATAGACGTGAACCATTCTCCCCCTGTGACCGCTTGAAGGACTTCTGCTGTCGTGAGCATGTGGAAGGGCAGCGCCTTTAGATATTGGTTAAGTCCCCTCAGATCCAAAATGGGACGAAAGCTGCCCATCTTCTTATGCACAAGGAAGTAAGTCGAGTAATAGCCTTTGGGTTGTCGCAGAGGGTTCACTGCCTCAATTACACCCTTGGCCAGGAGGAAGGAAAGCTCCTGGTCTAGTGCTCGGGCTTTCATCAGGTTGGTGATTACAGTCATCTTGACCCGGTGTGAGATGTGAGTCCGCCGTCGGAACTGTAGCCGGTAACCATGGGTCAGAGTGGCAACCACCCATGCATCCATGGCGTGAGCAGCCCAGTAACTGAGCTGCTGGTGGGAGAAATATCTGACGGTCGGCCTGGTGGCATCAACGTCTCCCTCCATGGCCCCTAGGGGCCATGTGGGGGCGGCGGCCAGAGCCCCTGGTCAGAACCTGCCCAGCTAGTTGGCGGACCGATTCACGAAAGGTCCCGTTTGGTCTCTGCTAACCGCACGAGGGCAAGGACCCTGAGGCGGCCGAAAGCCGGGGACAGCCGGCGGGCGCCTTGGATGCCGAGGAGGTGGAGGGGGCATCGCCCTGCTAAGTGTCGAAAGCTGCCACATTGTCTGTCATGCCTGGATGGTCTGTTTGAGTGCTATTAAGGCAGCTGGACTGAACAACTCCCCTGGTAGCACCGGAATATCATGGAGGGATCTACGACATGGCTCGGCCAATGTTGACTGTGCCAACCAGACCTGTTGGCGAGCTTGAACCAAGAAGGACATCACGCGCCCCAGTTCCCTCGTCGTCAGCGCAAAAGCCTGAAGCGCTGCATCACTAAAGCCCATTACTGCTGTTGCACCACTGGTGCCCTGAAGGGACGCGGAGAGGGTAAACATGAAGTGTGCCAAGGAATTGCCGAGGTGGCCAGCACGCGCTCCGGCATGATAAGCTCTGCAGAGTAACTCGTCCGTGATGCGACATTGAGGTCGTGGGTACCGAACAGCATTGCGCAGGGCCGCCTCTGGTGGTATGATGAGCGAGGCAACAGCAGGTTTGATCGACAGCATGCGAACCAGGTCCGCCGCAGCTGGCTCATGCATGGCCGTCAACACTTGGGTATCCGCGGAGAGGCGTGCCCAGGTCCTTGGGTCATGCCAGCAGCCATGCAACTCCTTCAGGTACTCCTCTGATGGAGGGATGGAAAATGAAGGAGGGGCCTGTCCATGCCTGAAGAAGGCAATTCCCAGGGTGGACCCCTCTGGTTGTGGGACATATAGCTGCAGTTGTGCCAGGGCCAAATGCATGATGTCATGCATAGAGCCGTCACCTGACCCACTAACTGCGCTCTGAGACAAAGAAAAAGAACCAGTCACAGAGACCGACTGTTCCTCCTCATCACCAAGAAAGTGAGAGGAAGAGACAGCCAAGGCATTCCCCGTGATAAACGAGGGACTACTGTAACGTAAAGAGTTATGTTGTAAATTGGAACTGAAATCGTGTTTGATTTTATATAGCTAAAAAGTCACCAATATTTAAGTAGTTCTGTTTAGAGTTGTGTGAACGAAATTTGACATTTTCTGTAAATAAATTTTGACGTTTCAATGTTTTTGTGATGTAATTTATTTATCCGCCTACGGAAAAAGAAAACATTAATATTTTTTGTTTGAACACAATGGTTTATTATCCCAGTTTATTTCCATTATTGTAACTATACCAATTATAAATTATCTCTATAATTATAGAATTATAAATTAATTCCATAATTATAGAAATGTAATTCATTAAAGTAAAATTAAAGTTTGTGGAAATTTATTTTTTAGAAAGTGTCCAAAAAAGTTTAGCCCCTTTGCAATCCTACTAACTTGATATCGCAAAAGGGACTGAAATACACAATTGCCAGGTGTTTGTCTGGGTTCATTCAACGCGACATGAGGTAAACATTGATTTTACATCCTTAAACAAAATTTTGTGTTAAACAACTCTACCTTTTTTAAAGACTTTGTTGCTTTCAAACTCTTTGAGGGATTCCAGTTGATCGATGTAGGTTACAACTATTTAGGTGACAGGTAAGGAGACTTGCCATTTGATGATAGGTTAAAGGTTACAGAGCACCTTGTTCCATCTTGTGCCACATGGATCTGTGCCTCAGGTCTCTTGATAAGGCACTTATTTGTCCATGATTCAAAGTTACAGGTGAACTGATGGCTTAATGCATTTACCAGATACAGCAATATGACTCATTATTCTAATAAACATGTTTAAAAAGCAACGTGGCCAAGAAGGGCATCCACCTAATCCAACAGTTGGCATAACTTCTTTGTTTAGTTTCCTCAGATTTAACCCTTTTGTTTTCAGAATCTGTGCACGGTTCTCCAGCCCACAATGTGCCAGATGAAAAGATACAGGAGCATCTAAATAAATTAGAATATCATGAACAAGTTCCATTCGTTTTGTCAATCATTTCAGAAAGTGAAACTCATAGATTTATTACACAGAGTTAAATATTTTAAGCCTTTATTTCTTGTAATTTTTTTATAATTATGGCTTATAAATACAGTAATGAAAAACTAAAATTCAGTGTTTCAGAACATTAGAATCTTACATTTCCAGTTTTTGGTACCTTTGGCACTAGTGTGGGCAGGAGCCAAGTCCAACCATCCATTACCTTTACCCGCTTCTTCCTTTTTGGGTCACGGGGTCACTGAGGCTCATGTCCAGCTATCACTGTGCTAGAGGTGGTGTACACCCTGGACGGGTCGCAAGTCCATCACAGGGACACAGACACAAAAGAGACAAACAACCATTCACTGTCTCATTGGAAAATGAAATCAGCATGTCCATAAAGCTCGTCAGCAGAAGGAAGCATGAAGTCTCTAAAATGTCCTGGTAGATGCTGCATTGACTAGACTTCATAAGACACAGTGGACCAACACCAGCAGACATGGACCCAAATCATCACTGACTGTGGAAACTTTACTCTGGACTTCAAGCAACGTGGAGTCTGGTCCTCTCCACTCTTCCTCCAGACTCTGGGACCTTGATTTACAAAATGACGTGCAAAATTTGCTTTCATCTGAAGAGGACAATGGACCACTGAGCAACAGTTCAGTTCTTTGTCTCCTCAGCAGGTAAGACACTTCTGATGTATCTGGTTCATGAGTGGCTGGACTTGAGGAATGAGACGAAAAAGAGGAGAAATAACGAAAAACTAAAATTCAGTGTCTCAGAAAATTACAATCGTCTCATTCAATGTCCCATTCATCAAGTCCAGCCACTCATGAACCAGACACATCAGAAGCGTCTTACCTGCTGAGGAGACAAAGAACTGGACTGTTGCTCAGTGGTCCAATGTCCTCTTTTCAGAGGTAATAGCTCACGTCCAGGAGTTAATCAGCTGATTTCACTCTATGTAATTGATCTAAATAGCTGGTTCACCTGGACAACTGGCTGGACTGGAAATGCAACAGTGAAGCCGTCTACAAGAAGGGACAAAGCAAACTGTACTTCTTGAGGAAGCTGAAGTCCTTCAGTGTCTGCAGCAAGATGCTGCATATCTTCTATAAGTCTGTTGTAGAGAGCATTATCTCTTCTGCCATCATCTGCTGGGGTAGCAGCACCAGAGCAAGTCAATTAAAAAACTATCAACAAGCTCATAAAGAAGGCTGGCTCACTTCTGGGGAATCCTCTAGAAGCTTCAGAGATTACTGTAGAAAGAAGGACTCTTCATAAAAATGAAGAACATTATAGACAACCCTCAGCATCCTCTTCATCAGACTGTCAACAACAGAGTGTCTTCAGTCAGAGGCTTCTTCAGATCTGCTGTAGGACAAACGAGATCCTTCCTGCCCACATACATCAGCATCTATAACAACTCTTTAATGGAACCAGGATGATGAGTTACAACAACATTTAATTTCCCTCTGGGATTAATAAAGTATTTTTACATTTGAATAGAATTTGAATATCTGAGTTTCACTTTCTGAAATGATTGACAAAAAAAAATGAACTTTTCACGATATTCTAATTTTTTGAGATGCACCTGTAAGTGGAGTATTTAAAATTTGTAGGATCTCACGTCATTTGTCAGCTTCTGGGCTCACCTGGAAGGGCTTGCTCTGGAGTGTGCACGTTCTTGCCGGGTCGGGACAACATTGAGGTGGTGGGAGAGCCCCACTCCATGCCCGAATCTATTTCTGGTGACAGAGAAAGGAGAAGCAGTGTCTCCGCATCTGAAGAGCAGACTGAACACAGGTCCTCGGAGGAGAAGTCAAGGTTGCCCAACTTGGCCAGTGAGTTGGACCTCTTAAGTTCTGAGGGCACCGTGAGGCCCGCGAGTCGCATGCGGGTCTCAATTTCCTGCGCCCTCTGACGCACGAGGCCAGGTTTCCCCCTGAAGCTGCGCAGGCTGTCGCTGCTGGAGCTGCGTGTCAGGGTGGAGCCATGAGGTGAGGAGGTAGGAGTGAGCAGCCCGGACCCCACCACCCCTAACAAGGCTTCATTGGTCAGTGGCACCATCAGAGGTTCTAACCACACTTGGCATGGTGTTGAAGATTTTGTAAAACTATCTGGAAAGCTAGAGAGCTCCTCATAGTCATGAGAGGAACCCTTCTTGGACCTTTGGCATGCATGAAAAGGCTTCAGAGACTGCAGGCTTTGCTGAGATAACCCTGAAAGCCTCTCTAGCCTTTCTGCACGACGTCGGACCAGCCCAGAACGACGCAGCTGTGAAAGGCTCTCCTGTTGTTGGCCAATGTAACATGTCACTGCAGGTGTCGCTTCCTCCAAATCTGCTCTCATCATCTCTGGAAGAAGCTCTGAGGCAGCTGCAGACTGACTATCATCGAGCTCAGAGTTACCTTTTAAGTAATCACCATTGTCCACAGACTGAACTATCTGCAACGAGTCTTCTGGCTGTTTTTCATGTGAAGCAGTGGGTAGGCAGGCAGCACAGTTGGCACTTTCATACAAAGGGCCACGAGGGCACAGCAGACCTTCAGCACACGTATGACATTGTAGGAATGAAGCACTTTGGAATAAAGGAGGAGAGCAGGGATTAAGGCAAAGAACTGGGTCTGAAGAATCATCTCTCTGATCACACTTAAACTGCACAGAAGCATCTCTTGGAAGGATGGAGGAACCAAGTTCCTAAAACATAAAAAAATTGCCAGATGAATAAAACTCATTTAGCTACTAGCATCATTTACATTTTAATGTATGGGCTGACGGTGTCTCCCAAACTTACATATTTGTTATGTAGAGCGATTGAATGGTTGTTGTTGTTGTTGGAATTTTCATTAAGGGTTGCCAGATCCATCCCAATACCTTCTGCATCCCCCTCTACTTCCACATCCTGTGTTTCATCACCACCTCCTCCATCATCTGGCTGCATCAGAACCTCCATCTCTGCTTCCTCCTTTTGTACATCCTCCTCATCCTCTTCCTCCACGGTGCTGAACTCCAGCCTGAGACGCAGCTCCTCCAGGGGCTCAGGGCCTCGCCGGCAGGTCTGCGCAGCGGTCCCCTCTGCTGTGAGCCCAAAGTGGGGTAAGGGAAGGCCTTCTCGTCCATCAAAGGCCTCATCATCCAGCAGGGCATCTCGTTCCACATCTTCAATTTCTATGAAGACCTTTTCCATGCCAAGAAGGGGTGGACCACGCACTGGTGTTGATGGTTCACTGTCCAGAGCTGAATCAGACAGTCGGCGGAAATAGTAGTTGTTGTAGGCTGGGTCAACGTCCAGAGCAACAGTCCTGCATGTGGAGGGGCATGCTGCTCCTTTATTAGATAGCACCTCCTCAGAACAGGGAGACATTCCTGGCTCCAGAGTCAGATGCTCTCCTTCTTCTCCACAACACTGAGACAAACCCAGCTGACCCTCTGTCATCTCACAGTCTGCGTCTGGATGCCACAGCTTGTTGTGCCGCTGTTTGCTGGGGGGGGAAGAAAAAAAAAAACAGGACATAATTTGGGTAAAGAAGGAGAGAAGTCAGGGAAAATAAACTGATCCACAACATAAAAGACCAATTCACAACACTTCACACAAGTAGAGGTTAAAAAGTGTACCTGGCGTCTAAAATGCCCTCATACTCTGCCAGCTGTCTCATGAAACCGGCGTTGGGACGAGTGATGTTCCGCTTCTGCTTCACAAAGTTATAAGCTTTCTCCAGCGACCAGCCGTACTCCTTCATGGCATAAGCGATGACAGTGGAGGCAGACCGACTGACGCCCATTTTGCAGTGAACAAGGCATTTTGAGTTGTTTTTTCTGTGAATAAAAATGAACATTTATGTAATACATGATCATCTGTATTGAGGTTTGTGACTACAATAAACAGTGTCACTCCTGCACAACCGCATCTGCCTCTCTAATGTGTCTAAAATAAACCTGAACGCGTTTGAGGAACACGTATAAATACACTATAGCTGCTGCTCTTTGCATTTACTGTTCCACAAATATTGCATTTTAAATTAACGCTCTAAATTGATACCGGGAAGAAAAAGCTTCAAGACAATGTTGTGTTGCATTGTGATCACTAATTAGGATCCTGGGTCAGAAGAAAAAAATAAATAAAAATAACTTTTTATCACCAGTTTTTTTTTAACAAACACCTCTACTTTGTGTTCTCTACTTATTCTTTGTGTTCTTTCCCATAACTGAAAACAAATGTGGGAAATTAGATCTTAACATTATGAGAGGAAAAGTCCCTTAGAGATGAAATATCAATGTAATTAAGTGGGGAATTTAAACTATTTTGTTCCACTGAGGACTCACTTTGCTTTCACGATGAAGTTGTACGTATCGTTCCAGTGTGCCAGCAGGTCGGTGGCCTCTTCGTCGTACACGCGGACATTGTGATAACAGAAAGTCCCTGGAAAGAAGTTGTCTATTTCCCTGGTAACGTTAAGGATAAAGCCCACCCTGGAGAAAAAATAAATAATGACTCAACAACATTTTTTGTTGCTTGAATCATTATAAAAATATGTGTTTTGTATGGAGCTCTTTATAATCTAAAGTAAGTCACCCTGTCTCTTTGAGCTCCTCCAAATTAGATGCATTCCATTCAGACCCCTTAAACAAAAAAGATAATTTTTTAGAGCTGTTCTTTCTTAGGAATAAAAATGAAATGTTTTATCCCAGTTGTTAACATCAGTAAATACAGCAGACAGTTTTTGTTAATGTAGGAGAAAGTTTGAGTTTGCCCACCAGGTAGACATAGTCAAAAATGAGAGTGGCTTTATCCATCTGGCCAAGGATCAGCAGCATCTCATTGTCAATGAACTCCTTGTACTCGTTCAAGTTGCAGTTCATGTGCTGCTCCAGCTCTGTGCGGATCTGACAGAAAAGATAAGCATTGATTTATGTATGGGTGGCTTTACAACAAACGGACATTAAATCAACTTTTTTTTTTTTTCCAGATGTGAACAAGCTACTGATCAGCTCATGAAGTCTTTTTTAAAAGCTACAGCTAGATTTCAAAGTGATGAAAGTTTACAATTTGACCTGTATTAATAGTCATTTAGTGACTGTGGAAGTCAAAACAACATTTCAAAGAAGAAAAACTTTTCAACTAAAACTGAACGTCTGCTGACTAAAAAGGCCAAACTTGCCAAAAGTTTTCACCACAAACTCAATGTCTAATTGGAGCTTGTGGATAAAAAAAAACTTCCAAGAAACAAATGAAGAACGGGTAAATATTCTGCTCTTTGTGCAAAATAATCACATTTGTCACATTTTTCCTTTGCGTAAATGTGTGAGCAGAAATGTTCTTTTCTTGGTTGTGCAGCTGCCTGTTTCCCCAGAAGCATTATGCCAGAACAACTATATCTAAAGATCTGTTACAACTGAAAGACAAGCCTCAGTGACATACAGTAACAGTGATCCTAATAAGAATACTGTAAGTCCACAAAAAGAGCATTTTGAAATCCTAAGCGGCTCTAATAATGCCCTATATGCGCTGTTTTGTTACAAAAAACTAGATGTAGACATGTTCCAGGCATAGCTAACCTTTTGTTTGAAAATAGCAACAATTGCAAATACATTTAAGACAGATGAGTATAAATAAAATGACTTATGTCTCTATAATTAAAGAGGGAAACATGAATGCAGCATCAGGAAATTTAACTTAAACATAAGCAGCTGTTTACTTCTGTTAACATATTTACCTGTTTGCAGGTGACATTCTCAAGATCTTGGGATGTCATGATGCTTCGGAGTTTGGTTTTAATAAGGCACTCTGTCCTTTCTCGTTCTGAAGGCCTTGCAAAAATAAATATTGTGAATAAAATTCAATCATCGACACAAGTATACGAGTTTCAATTTTCACTAAGAGTTGTTTCTAAATTGAAGGGTGTTTATTTACTTGTCGACAAACATGGTGGGTGAGTCAGGTCGTGTGGTCTCCAAGTCTTTCATGGCGTTCCACTCGTTGATGCAGCTCTGATCTGAAGCGATGCAGCTCTCATAGTAGCCTATCCAGGTAAGGGCCATTCCTCCAGGGAAGTAGTTAAACCTTCGTGACACCTCACAAGCTTTGTGCAGCACCTGCAAGGCTGACCTAGATTGTTGTGGATAAGAAAAAAGATACATTAGACATTCCTGACAACAACAGTGAAACAATCAAATTGATGTATTCAATCATTTAGTCTGGCTTCATGCAAAGTCTGTGCAGCCAGCAGGTGGCAACAATGATTCAGCATGGCTTCAGTCTGCATCCCTGCAGCACACAGCTTATAAAAGGGACTTACCAAGCAGTTCTATTATTACCAAGCTGTTGTAGACAGCCACTGTGACTCAAGAAGTTATTACTCACCACATTGCCTGCACCGACACGGGCTTGAAGACATGAGTCCGACCTGCTGTGTTCACAGTAAAACCCCTGAGGAGCAGACAAAACAGATGGGTCAGTCCCTGAGCTGGAGACCGCTGCAGCTTTGTGTAGACTGAGCTCATATGAAGTGTAAGGAACTGATGCAGCGTTGGGTAAAAATGTGACAAACAGAGCTGCAGCTGTGTTCCCTGTCCTTATCACTGGGGTCACAAAAACTGAAGGGAGCTCACCCGTCTCCGTCCAGATGGATCTTTGTATCACTCCACAGAGGTAGCACCATGCCGATTGAACAGCTTTTACTGGCGGGGTAAAGTAAAACCAGGCAAAACGACAAAATGTAAATTAATAAGACGTTATATATGTGGTAAGATAAAAAGTATTCTTTACAGTAGCTAAATGACAAAAGTGAAAATAATCACACACAAAAATTTTCTCATGGTTAACTTGTATTATTCTTTTTAGGGATGCACAATATTATCGGCATGGTATCGGCCGATATTAGCAATAAAGTTAAATATCGGACATCAGGCATTCCATCAAAAAAAAAATTTCTTATGTATATATTATGCATTTACATCATTTTCAGCCCCCATTTTGGCATCTGTATTTGATAGCAGGCCGAACTGAAAAAGACCATGCAGAACAATGTATTTTAATTCCACAGCAGAGAAAGCTATGTAGTCTCTTGTAAGTAGGTCTAGGGGAAAAATATTGGTATTGGTATCGGTTATCGGCCAAATAAGTTTTAACATATCGGCCAAAAATCCAATATTGTGCATCCCTAATTCTTTTAAAAGGTACCAGTAAGTATTTCTTAAAATTCCTGTACTAATTACAGCCCAATGAACATATGATCTTCAGGACAAGTAAATAAACACTAAACTTGAGGCAGACACAAAATCAGTTTGTTTCTACAAAGTTAATAAACATTTAGTGGAATCCCATTGATTGGTTTTGTACCAGTCTTTGTTGGTGAAGTCAATTCCTAAAAGAATGTTCTCCTCCGTGTCCTGTCGCCCGCTGGTATACACCACGACCATGTACCGCACACGATCCGACCATCCACTTTCTAGACGTACCGCCTGCACAGTGGAAACATTAACTCAGAAATCTTGACAGCTTTAGGGACAGCCTTTTAGTACTTCACAACAAATATACAATAAATGTCAATACTGTGATGTTAACTAGAAACAGCTGTTTGAAATGAAGATTTAAATAAATAAAAAACAAGTCTATACTTAATGCCAACACGAAACTTTAGCTTCAATCTAACAGCTAATGCTAAAGCAAAACAACTCCAGTTTAAACTTCAATACTGAGACCTATTTCCAAAAAGTTTTCACAGCTACATGTGCAAAGAAAACGTAACAAAAACCCATCATGTGAAAGTGTAACTGAATATCATTTAGGTACACAAGAGCCAAATGTTGGTGAATATATTTAAAAAAAAATCATAAAAAACATATCACAAACATAATACATTTTGTGATCTTAATGTTCAAACCTTTACAAATCAAATTGTTACAGTAAGCAAACACGTACTATTTTGGAGGGTTTCATAAAATCAGGCTTTCAGACAAAAATGGTGCTCCTTTTTGTTTTGCTGCATCTACATGATACCTCTTACCAGTTTGATTCTGTCTTCTGAGCGGAGAATGTTTATCATCACCTGCAGGTGTTGAGGTAGGTCACCTGTTGAGGAAAATGGTGGTTTGTTTGTTAGAGATGGACTAACAGCAAGACAAACAGGTTAAAGGGAGTCATTTATTATGAATAATGTCACAACCAGGAAACTAGACAAACTGTAAGATGCTGATTGTGGATGAACAGCCGCATGGATGGAACAGAAAATCAGACTGGTTTTTGCCTGTGTGTGTGTGTTTGTCTGTACAGTTAGCAAAATGTCTCATGAGTCACTGGATTTTAATTAAACTTTTATAAATTAATATTCAATGTACCAGTACATCTATAACTCATTAACTTGTGGAATTGACCTACGGTAATTCAAGATGGCCACCACAACAAACAATCTCAATTTGAAATCGAATGAGTTAAGATTTGGTGACTTAGTAGTTGAGACTGACCCCAAACTTAGTCCATTTATAGATTATAAGCACTTGAAGGAATGCCTGTCCTTTACAGTATTTTTCTCAGTATACACAGATAGGTGGTACACAATAAAACATAATTAATGCAAAATAATCCCAAGCTGATAAAGACAAATTAAAGCCACTACAGCACAGCAAATATGGTCAGTTAAAACATGTTTCACTCTAATAACTTTTTTTTGTGTTTGATTTATTTACCTGGATGATTGAGCTTGTTTCATTTTTATTTATTTATTTTAAATAAAATATGTGAACATTTATCATCAATGAAAATAAAGATTAAAAAAAGCATTTAGATTAGGGGTTCAGTTCTGATCCTCGAGGGCCACTATCCTGCATGTTTTTAGATGATTCTCTGTTCAACACACCTGATTTAAAATCACAGAGTGAATAAGAAGCCTTTGCAGAACATGAAGAAGTCTCTTTCTAACAATAAACTTTAAGACACTGATGGTGAGGCAATAGCTTTTAGAATAAGAATGCCTTTATCAAGGACATTGTATGAGTCAGCCTCACCGTCTCTTAGTTCTGGGGCATATCCCACAGTTACTGGGAAGTGAGACAGCTATTTGCCCAGGCAAACACTCCTGACAACAAAGTACAACTGGCAAATATGTGCGGTACCTGACAAAATGGCCAGCAAAGATGGACAAAGCTGCCAGTCGCAGCCACAAGTTGCCAAATGACTTGGCAGCAGCTTAGTTGTTTGCTGATGGTGAAACATCATCATGCAACTGGACTCCACAGCCAGCCTTGAATCTTAAAAGCAACTACTGTGGCTTTGATCAATGTCATTGGGGGAGATAAATAAATAAGAGCTTGATTAATGAGGAAGTTCAGCCCAACCTGTCATGTTGCCACTGCAAAGCAAGTTGCTTACTTTAAAGTTGGCAAAAACAGAAGTGGCTGTTGCAGAAGAATACCAAAGGTTTGAACAATGTGATGAGTAGTTTAGTGAATTCTAAGTTTCTGCAATAAACATAAAACTTTAAGGCCAACTAAACACAATACAAATGTAGTTTTGGTCATGTGCAATTGGTTCTTATATTTACAAACTGCTGAGAATAGTCATAACTTGTAAAGTTGAGAGCACATGTGAGGCTGTACAAATAGCAAGGCCCTGCTTTAATCATCAACAGAAGTTTTGCTCAGAGGGCCACCATATGCTGGATTTAAATCCTAATCTGCCTAAGCTACAGGTCTGGAACGTGCTCACCAACGACAGCCTGCAGCCTTCTCACCCCAGTTATAAACATCTGCTGCAGTGCTACAGCAACTAACGTATTTTACAAGAGCACCACCCAATGCAAGATGATGTATTGTGCTTTGTGACGCTCACCTGCATGTTTGTGAGGAGGATGTGCTTTTGGGCCCTGTTGACTGCTTCCCTGCTGCAAGAAGAGGGCAGCACCCTTCACCATAAAGAAACTCTCACTCAGGCTGCAAACAAAGGAGAGAAAAGTTACAGTGGTTGAAACAGACTCTGTATATCAGACACCATTCTACTGAGGAACAGCTCAGTACAATCACTCCAGTTAGTTCAGCTAACAAAATAAACCTAACATTAAGATACAAGGGGTGAAACAGCTTCAACAGAAGAAAACTGTTTGGTTACAAGGAACCAATGAGATGACTATAAATCACTGATGTCCCCCTTCTGGTGAATTAACTCCACAGCTCAGAAGAGAAGCCAAGC
Organism: Simpsonichthys santanae; assembly: GCA_031762415.1. Classification (NCBI taxonomy): domain Eukaryota; kingdom Metazoa; phylum Chordata; class Actinopteri; order Cyprinodontiformes; family Rivulidae; genus Simpsonichthys; species Simpsonichthys santanae. The sequence goes on from JARVLU010001462.1 coordinate 18,225,804, forward strand.
TGCCACGTTACAGAGACAGATCTCATCGTGCAGATGCCAGAATTCAAGTTGTGAGCTGAAATGTTTATCAGTGTCTTATCTGCAGCATTGGCTCCACTCAGATTTGACTTGTCAGACCTTTGCTGTCTTGCAAGAATGCATCAAAAACCAATGTAGCTGATCAAACAGCTCTTTGTGAAGCTTACCTATAGCTTTGACACTTAAAGCAGCATTTACTAATTTATATCTATTTGTAGAAGTCCGGACATGATCAGGTTAGGCTTCAAAACTGTAAACAGATAACATATTCAGGGAAACACTATTACAAAACAGAAGTGGAGTGTTTCCTTCAGGCTGAATTCAATCATTACATTTCATTGAAGAACGATGGGAACACCTTCCTAAATCTACCTGACAGCTGGGTGGAACACACGCAACAGGTATTCTGTGTCAGCAATCTGGCAAACCAGGTCATCTCTAGGAAAGTACAGAAGTGATGAGTGACAGCATCAAAAAAACTCTGAATCCACAAACGACAAAGTTGTCTCTTCATTCAGCTGTCATGACAACAGTGTATTGATGAAGTGAGACATAGCTGCTTCATGTGAACATATTTGTTTCAGTAAATAAATAAATAAAGAAAGAAAAGTATATTATTGATTTCAGAGACTAAATTATATATCTACAATATATGAAGGAAAAAAATCTGATTACCAGTACATGTTTTTGGTTTTAAATAAAATCCTCATCAAACTGCTCCATAACTTTGCTCTCTCTGGTTGGGACTTTTAAAACCCCATGTAGTTAAAAAAAAAAAGGCCTGAACCAAACTAACAATTGTGGGAACAACGTTTTATTTTGTACACCTCACAATAAATTCTGACTGCCCCCAGCGATGCAAAATAAATAAATAAAATAAATAAAAGCTTAGTGATGAGCATGTGGGTGGATACTTTATAAAAAGAGCTTTTGTTTTATATTTTCACTTTTATTCTAGTTGATAAAGTTTCAGAAAGGGTCACACTTTCAGGAGCTTATAAAATAAATCAGACAAAAGGGAAAGCCGACTCATTCCTCCTCAGCACTCTACTACAAACCCATGAAAAGTGAATTTGTTTAAACCGGTAGACGTGTGAAACTTGTTCTCACGTGTAAATCAAGAGCTGCCTTAACTATGACACCGTAACTAAACATCCACAGCTCAGCTCTTTCCTTTGCTGCAGCACCCTGCTATCAGCTTCTCCACAAATGTTAGAGCTAAAAATATGTCTTGAATCAAAGCAAGACAACTCAGAACGAACTTTAGCAGAAAACTACAAATGCACCTACATCTGTTTAAACATAGACGGGAAGAATGACATTCTTCCTCGTATGACGAGTCACTGGATTAGAGTAAATAATAATTAAAAACTTGTTAAAACAATTAAAAATATGTGTATTTTTGAAGATGTCAACAGTGACGCAGCTTGTTAAGTTTAAGAAAAGTCAGCAAAACTCACATGCGGTTGATCTCTCTTTGGGTCAACACTGCATTTTCCACAAAATAAGGTAGCATCTTCATCACGGCCTTCTGAATGGGTTCTATGACCAGATGCATCCTGTTGACTGGAATGAAACACAGGCCCGTCCGGGGCAAGCTAGCTGTTTTCCACCATGAAGAAAAAAGAAATTGTGGCTTCGGTTGTGTCCTTTTGAGTGACAGCCTGACAGTTTGCACTGATCTGTAAGGCTCTGGAGAAGTGCCGTCAGTTTAGAGGCCACTCCTTCCTCCTCCCTCGTCTGAGCGTCTCCATTTAAGAGTCTGCCTCCTCCTGCAGGGATGCTGCTTCCACCCACAGCCTCAGGCACACACAACCAGACTACCAAGTCCTTCCATCTGTTTCGTCCATGACGATTCATTAGTAGAATAACGACAGTTGTCTGCAAACAAGAATCTAGCGAGTCAGTCATAATCTGCGAGGTGGATGTCTCCTTTCAGCATGAACTCACTTCAGTACTGCCCTTAAACTTCAGGTCGTGTCATTACAAAGTGAAGAATGAGTTTCCTCTTAAGTCAGTGCTACATGTTCTTCCCAAAGACCTTGTGATCCTGAAACAAACTCTTCTAAACCAAATGGGAAAGTCTCTTTTTCTCTGCATTTAAAACGCAGAAATGTTTGGGGTAAAAAAGCACACACAAAAAGTTTTGGTCAAACAAACAGACAACAGGGTACAGCCTCTACAGATTCAACACATAAGCAAAGCACAGGTGGAACAGGCAGCGAGAAGAACTGGCACCGTCCCTAAACTTCCCAATCTCATTATATGCAGGCTTATAAGGGAGGGATTATCTTGTGTTTTTGCTTCAAGTGGCCGGTGCTATAGCAGTCATTCACTCACATGCATCCCTATCAAACACAGTCAGATTATTTGGGATTACAGCAGGTTACAAAGGACATACTTTTTTTAAAACCATGAACACCACCAAGAAATATTCTATATACAGTACTATATATACTATATTCTACATAAACACTACATTCTTTGAAGACGATTTAAACATTTGTTTTATTGTTTGCTTGATTATTTATTTATTTATTTATTTGTGTCCCCCCCCCCCAAACACAAATCATTGAAGTCTCCAAACATAAACAATGAAATGTCTGTTGAACTTGATGAACTTGATGACCACTGACTCACAGAAAATCAAACGGCAATAGAACAGTACTTGATGGTCACTGGCAGTATTTCACCATCTGTTATAGGCTCCAGTCCACATGGAGCTCTGGATAGTTTTATTTGTCTGAGGCACAAAGACTAGAGACAGGTGATAAAGGAGAACTATCTGAATCTGAGGTCAAGCTTTAAAAGCGTTTGGTATAGATGACAGCACATCACAGAGGGATGGTGGTTTGAGTTGTAGTTTTGTGAAGAGCTGGATAAATGGAATAAATGGAGTAAATGGAGTAAAAGAGGCCAGATGTCTAAACTACAGCTCTTGACTCACTGCATGAACAGGTATGAAAGAAAGCTGCTCCAAGTTACCCAACAAACAGGATACAAAGAGCCTTTTACTGGGCATTTTTTAGTCATGGTCTTTGGAGTGTGTTCCAGACACCAGTACAAGGAAAAAACTTTCTCTTGGAGTTGTCTGTTTCATAATACTGTACTGGCATTTCCCCCCCTGTGCACAGGGTAAAGGAGGAGCACAAGAAGAAGGAAATTGTCTCAAGTATCAGAGAGGGCCAAAGCAAATAATAAAATTAAATAAATGACACCATTGTACTGATAGAAAAAAGTGCACATGAAAGACTCAGATGTGGCACTTCTGTTCCAGCCAATGTTTCTTCTCTGTGCCATTTATACACTGAAAACCAGAGAGTGTTGTGAAAGCATAAACATCTTGAAAATTAAGTTAACTAGACATAAAAACAATCTGTATCATACGAAGGTGTGTTCTGTGACATTTCTGTAACAATCTGACCCTCTGAACACTAAATTTCCACTCCCACTACTCAAAATGTTTCTAAATTAAATCCACTGCCCAATTCTTTTGCAGACAAGGTAGTGAAATGAAATCATTCTTTGGCTTTTTGCCACAGACTAGCATAATATTTATGTTAGTCTTCGTCAACTATTTGGGCGTTCATCATTATTAACACCAGCAAGGAGCAGCAAGTACAAATATTCCAATTTGGCAGAATTTCAGTTGTCCATCAACAGATGTAAGCTTTCAGCTGGTGTACCAGATCCGTTCAAATCTGTCATATAAAACACTACTTCATGCATTACGCCATAAAAACTAATTTACTGATAGTTTGATTGCATAATGAGGCCCGTGGGCTCTTCAAGAAATGAAAGACGTCTAAGCAAGCTGGGACACGCATCGAGCAAAGATCCCACATTGCTTGAGGATATGGCATGGCTGTTGCATATCAGAAATCAAACCAAACAGTTAGTAGGCCTAATATGGTGGTCAGAAACAGTGGTTCTATTTTATCCCTACTGACTGCCAGAGGGCGGTGCTGAAAGCACTGAACGCTCCCTTCGCGCATGCGTTGTTGGAGTAATTATATCAACGACGTCACACAGGTGTGACCAAATAAGCAATCAGAGGCTATATAGCCTAGCGTTATCCGTAATTTTGTCTTTTTTTTCTTCTCGCGCGTTCGATCCAAGGCTACAGGCCTTTGGCTTTTCTTTTCTCGCCGTCGCTGGAGGCCCAACTGCCTGTTGGCCCAACTGCCTGTTGGTCCGACTGCCTGTTGGCCCGACTGCCTGTTGGCCCGACTGCCTGTTGGCCGGAGCAGTGTGTTCACCCTCCGAGGGCTGCGACGGTTTAACCTTTATCGAGGTATTTCATTGGGCTACGGTGGCTTCACCCCTCTCCCAAACCACAGCGTTGCTAATGTGATTCAACACTGGTGAGTAACTTTTGCTTATTTCACAGCTCCACCACTCGTGGCGGCTCCGTCCACCCTCGGAGGAGGCTGCCGTGTGGGTCACGTAAGTAGCCTTTACTTTGCCTTTACTGTGGCTTTTTTGTTGCCATTGGTGTGTCTCCGTACACTTTAGGAGGCAATGTCCATGTGAGTTCGACACGTCAGTAAGTATTACTTCTACCTAGGTTTATTGTGTAGCCAACTGTGTTCTGGTCTTGTTTACTTTGGGAAAACGAGTGTTAGCGCACCTTCCATAAACTATTCATAAATGTGCCAACCTCAGGCGGTTGGGCTGAGCTAGCAGTGCTAGTCTTCTTGAGTTTTGGTCTTGTTTTCTATTGGTGACGGCTAGCATATGCACCCTCTCCCAGTTCACTTTTGCCAACCTCATACACGGTTGGGCTGAGCTAGCAGTGAGCCTTGGTTTCTATTGGTGGCGGCTAGCGTTTACGCACCCTCTCCCAATTCGCTTCTGTTGGTTAAGGCTAGCGTTTACGCACCCTCTCCCAATGTGCTTCTGTTGGTGAAGGCTAGCGTTTACGCGCCCTCTCCCATTTTGCTTCTGTTGGTGAAGGCTAGTGTTTACGCACCCTCTCCCAATTTGCTTCTGTTGGTGAAGGCTAGTGTTTACGCTCCCTCTCCCAATTTGCATCTATTGATGAAGGCTAGCATCCGTGCACCCTCTCATAATTAATTTCTATTGGTGAAGGCTAGCGTCCGCGCACCCTCTCCCAATTCATTTTTCGCCAACCTTGTTCTTTATAGGTGAAGGCTAGCGTCCGCGCACCCTCTCCCAATTTTGGCCTCCTTCGTCTTACACTTGAGTAAACTGCCTACAGTAGGGAGTATGGACGGCTCTCACTGCTGTACAAATTGTGGGGCCATGCTCCAGGTGGATGACGGTCACGACCTGTGTCTTGCCTGCCTTGGACATGACCATCTGGTGGAGGCCCTGTCAGAGAACCCCTAAATGAACTGCAGCTTCATGCCTCGTTCTGTAAGAGTGGCTTGGCTGGCCCAGCTCTGCCCCGAGCAGGAGGCTCCACCCAGGCGCTCAAAGCGCCGGCCTAAGGCTGCAGTCCCTGTGGACCCTCCTAGAAAGAGGCGAGCCAAGTCTGATTGAGGTCTTTCCACAAGAGTGGAGCGGCTGTCTGCTGAATTAGCGGAAATGAAGTCCCTTTTGCAGGCACGCCAACTGGGGGCTGAGCCAGAGGCAGCGACTAGACTCTCCTCCCCACCCATGACTGAGCTGGCTGCAAAGCAAGATGTATTATCCATGGCTGTCTCTGCCTCTCATTTTCTAGGTGATGAGGAGGAACAGTCGGGCTCTGTGACTGGTTCTTTTTCTTTGTCTAAGACCGCAGTTAGTGAATCAGGTGACGGCTCTGTGCAGGACGGCATGCGTTTTGCCCTGGCACAACTGCAGCTGGATGTCCCACAACCAGAGGGGTCCACCCTGGGAAATGCCTTCTTCAGGCGCGGACAGACCCCTCCTTCATTTTCTGTCTCTCCATCAGAGGAGTACCTGAAGGAGTTACATGGCTGCTGGCATGACCCAAGGACCTGGGCGTACCTCTCTGTGGATGCCCGAGTGTTGGCGGCCATGCATGAGCCAGCTGCAGCGGGCCTGGATCACATGCTGTCGATCGAACCTACTGTTGCCTCACTCATCGTATCACCAGAGGCGGCCCTGCGCAGTGATGTTTGGTGCCCCCTAACTCAGTGTCGCATCACGGACGAGTTACTCTGCAGAGCTTATCATGCTGGTCACCTCGGCAATTCATTGGCATACCTCATGGTTACCCTCTCCACATCCTTTCAGGGCGCCAGTGGTGCAACAGTGGCAATGGGCTTTAGTGATGTAGCGCTTCAGGCTTATGCGCTGATGACGAGGGAACTGGGGCGTGTGATGTCCTACTTGGTCCAAGCCTGCCGACAGGTCTGGTTGGCACAGTCAACATTGGCTGAGCCATGTCGTAGATCCCTACGTGATCTTCCGGTGGTGCCAGGGGAGTTGTTTGGTCCAGCTGCCTTAGAAGCGCTCCAACGGGCCATCCAGGCACAACAGACGAGGCTGCAGCTTTCGACCCTTAGCAGGGTGATGCCCCCTCCACCTCCTCGGCATCCGAGGTGCCCGCCGGCTGTCCACAGCTTTCAGTCGCCTCAGGGTCCTTGCCCTTGTGCAGCTCAGCAGAGACCAGAAAGGACTTTTCGTGAATCGGTCCGCCAACCAGTTGGGCAGGTCCAGACAAGGGGCTCTAGCCGCCCCCCCTAGGGGCCATGGAGGGCGACGGTGATGCCACCAGGTTGACAGTCGGATACAGGTTGTCCCCGGTTTACGGCGGACTTGCTTTACGGCGTTTCGCATATACGGCCGGCGCCCCAGTGACGTCATCAACCCGCGCGGACTTTTTTTGTAGCGTTTTAGCATTTTTTCGTTTTTTTTTTTAGGTTATTTTGTTAGTTAACTGCTTGGAAACACATTAAAACACATTTAGAATCATTAATACGGCCG
>JARVLU010001462.1:18236442-18255024 GCA_031762415.1 Simpsonichthys santanae
ATGACTGTTACTGAATATATGTCACCAGCTCTTACAGCTGTTGCACAATTTTTGTAGCAAATAAGCCTAAATAAGAGGGCCATGTTCTGACAAAGGAACGTACATAAAATATCGGTATCGGCCAAATAAGTTTTATTATATCGGCATATCGGCCAAAAATCCAATATTGTGCATCCCTGATTTGTTTGCTTGACATTATAGCAGTTTAATTTTTCTTTAATAAATGCACTCTAAAGGTCAAAACAGGTTCATTTCGCCTGGGCAGCGTGGCGTGGCACAGCGCAATCCATCCATCGCGGCCGGAACCGCTAGCCCTCCAGCATTGCTCTGTCTGCACCAGCTGAGTGAAGTGAGCGTACACGGGAGGAATCGCTGTTGCAGTTCTTAGAAATTTAAAGCGTCAGTCAAAAATTGCGTTATGAATATGGAAAAAAAAAAAAACGTATATAAGTCGCTTTGGCGTATAAGTCGCAAGATTCAGTTTACACTGTATAGCTATAATGCCAAGTCACAACATAAGTCGTCTCAGGGCACTGTCAGAAACATTCACATACACAAAAAGTCAATTAATAATGTTATTTATCTAAGGAGCCAGCAAATTGCGTTAAGTCTTCACTTCGTCACAGTCTCCCATCTACCTACCATCGACCTACCACTTTAGGTAGGTCACTTAAATAATACCTGGCACACGATGACTAAACTGGAAGGTGTCACGAGAACTAGCACTAGAAACAAACGATAAGCTTCAAGAGATTATTTTCTATTTTTGGCGACCCATTACTGATGATTACTCAGCAGGAAAAAAATAAAAGTCCAGAAATGCCTTTTTTTTTTTTTTTTTTTTTTAGGATTTACTGAGAAAGACTAGGTATTGTGGCCAGAAAACAATGCAATACTGTACTTAGCACAATTCTGCAATATAGTTAAATAATCCAGACCCAATGTAACATGCCTGCATCCTCTTCTGCCTATTTACCTAAGCTCTTTTTTCCCTACACTACCCCTCCCATCCTCCCACCCCTCAGGAGAAGATGACATCATAGCTGCAGCAGACTTCAGTTAGCTTTTCCTATCAAAACTGGATGTAAAACTCAAACCATCAATGATGTTCCGGGATAAAACAAAACAATATATGTACTGTACAAGATGAACCCTATTTACAACAAGTTACAATGTATGGCATTTTTTCAACCTTTATTTAGGTAGATTTGAGTGCTGCAACAGCTTTACAAGCTGTTAAAATCAACTATTTCTCCCATTTTCTAACACAAACACAATGTTGCAATTAAATTTCTAAATAAAAATAAGTGCAAACAAATGCAGACATCAGCTCTGATTTATCTGGTTGTGTGCAAAACAGAACAAGGTGAGCTCATCCGTCTGCAGCTGGTAAGTAGTGCCTCCATCTGGTGACTCAATGCATTGAAATAGTAAAGGAGTCATTGAGAAAGAGATGTGTAATATGGTTTAATAGTATCACCTTTTTCAATGTCAGTGACCAGAAACATATATTCACATTATGCCCTTTTAATAATGTTGCCAATTAAGAACAATTACTGTCTTTTAAACCCATTTATGAATATTTGTCAGTCAGACTATCGATTTGTCTTTAAGAAAAGGACCAACAGCCAATGCTGATGGAAACTTACACCTAGATAATCTGTTAATAAATTATATTGTTCTTCTAAGACTAATTTGATGTTTGTAAGAGATTTTTACAGCTAAGTTTGGCTGCAAGAGCAGCAAACTCTTCTTTTAACAACAGCAGATAATAAAATCACAATTCCCCGTGTTAAACAACATCCTGTCGTTGATTTGATAAAGAAAGAGGATGTAAATAAAACCCCTTAATGTCGACTAGTCGCATAATAAACAGCTAAACTTAAGTTTGTTAGCTACAACTTGCATCAATAACACTTATAAATAAGCTAACGTTGGCCATTTTAATATAAAAACTAACTAATTTAACACACACGCTGGCTTTTTATAGTTTAACATAATGCCATGATGTTATACTGAACAGTACAAGCCATTTATATCTATAAATAAGCAGCATTTGAGAACTACCGTAAGCTAACAGCCTAGCATAGCCCGTTAACTGTGGTGCTAACGTAGCATCAATCAGCGGGCCTCTCTCCAGCAGCATCCCCCCTCATCCTCGCCGACAGACTAGACACAGGAGCATCACTTTAACCCCCCCAAGTCCCAGACTGACCTCCCCCGCGGTCGTGTTTGCCGTGCTGGCTGTGGAAGCGGCACTCGGGGTCGGGGACCGCTGCAGGGTTACCAACGCCATGGCTGGAAGAGGCTTGGGAGCCGGGGATGCTGCACCGAACACCGGCTGCTGTGGCCTGAGGGAGCTGCAGCTAGCTGCCGAGCTAACCACACATAGCCCGCACACAATCTGGAGGCTGACACCGGGTTGTTGCCCAGCAGGAGGGAGTCTGTGTGCAGGCAGGAAGTGCTGCGTTCAAGGCCCCCATCCACCTCCATGGCCCTGTCGTAAACATAGTAATACAGTAACAGACTGACCTTTAAACTACACTGACACCATTGTAAATCAGTTTGCACTTGTGTATTTTGCTTGCTTACAGATCATTGTAAAAAAATATACAATATAATATGTAACAAAAAGAGAAACTTAAATTTGTATATGTACCATATGTACCATTTGCTCCCTAACAGGTCTCTCTTGAAAATGAGTTCTCGTGGCTCAATGAGACTAACCTGGATAAATAAAGGTTAAATGAAAAATATGTATGCCTTTATGACTGTCTATTGTAGTTGTTATTCACTGTTTGTCATCACTCTTTGTTAAGAAATCAGGTCTCTCTTGTAAACGAGTCCCCGAGGCTCAGTGGGATTAACCTGTCTAAATAAAGGTTGAATGAATATGTAAGGTAAAAGAGCTATATGCTGAAAAGATTAATGTGGAGGTGGTGCAGTGGAGTATGTGGTCTGTGGGTTTTTGTTTTATAATGCCATGTTCTCTTTAGTAAAACATGTTGCACAAACCCACGGAGCAACAAGTAGCTATTTGAGTATATCCCCTTGAGCTAGATCTTCGTTTTTTTGTTTGTTTGTTTTTGGTTTTCATGGTCAAATATAGTCACCAGTGTTGTTTCCTGAAACCAGATCGGTGGGAAGATTAAAATGTTAAAAGAATCCAAATACTTGTTGACTTGAGTATTTACCAGTTTTTTCTAAAACCTTAGCTAAATAGTTTGGGGACTGGTCGATAATTGTTCAGTATGGGGTCTCCTCCCTTCAATAACGGTAAAACAAAACTGTTTTCCAAGCATTTGGAATGATTTTTTTTTATGGTGTGTGTGTGAGTGTGTCAATGTTCACTTCATGTTTTTTTATTCTTCCACTTCTTATTTTACAATTTAACAAGGTGCTAGTGTTTTAAAATGTATGTGCCAAAACATTTAGCTCATTCAAGAAATGGGTGCCACAAGTTTTGCTTTTTGTGACATTTATGCTTCTCAATATTTACTTTATTCACCAACATTTTTCTTCTGAAACATTGTTTTCATAAACACCTGATTTAGCATGTTTGATTTTGTCTTCTTGTGCCACCTTTTGCTTCTGCTTAGCTTTTAGCCTTTTGCTACATTTAGCTTCAGCTAATCTTTTGCTACTGATAGCCTTTTGTTACTTTTAGCAAACTTTTTACTGCTTTTAGCTAGCAAAGCCTTTAGCTAATATTTTTCTACTTTTGTTTTATTTTGCGGCAGCATGCTGGCACAACTGGCAGAGCTGCTGCCTCTCAGCAAGCACGTCCCTGGTTCAAATCCTGGTCCGGGGGCCTTTCTGGGTAGAGTTTGCATGTTCTCTCTGTGCGTGCATGGGTTTTTCCAGGGTACTCTAGTTTCCTCCCACAGACCAAAATATGCATGTTTGGTTGATTGGTAACTCTAATTCTCCCTAGGTGTGAGTGAGAGAGTGAATGGTTGTTTGTCTCATTTGTCTCTATGTGTCCCTGTGATGGACTGGAGACCTGTCCAGGGTGTCCCCGCCCCTCGCACAGTGACCGCTGAACATGGGCACCGGCGACCCGATGACCCAAAATGGAAGAAGCAGGTAAAATAAATGGATAGTTTTGTTAGCTAGTATTTTGCTATATTCAGCCCGTGTTCTACGTTTATTAGCTTTACTGAAATTCAGCAGTCATTCAGCAATCGCACTGCATTTTTGCAGATAATACAATTTCTTTAGTGTTTAAATTTATTTGTCAGTATTTTAATTTTGAGCACTTGTAACTTGTGGTGGTTGGCTGTTTAGCTTGTAATTACCATTTTCAGATTTTGTTTTCTGGAGATGGCTATGTGACAGATAACATGTGAGCATGACTAACTAAACTTGCAAGTTTAAACAGAGCATGGCATCAGTTTAAAAATCAAAAGCCCACAGACAAAGGTTAAACTAGTCAAACTCCAGTTGCTCCAACAGAAGCACCTGTTCTCTCTTTCTCGTTATCCGCAGGTGTCTACTTGCCAAGTTGCCCCAGTTGTTCCAGTTTTGTTTGCTCTTGTCAGATCCTCTGTTAATATTTTCCTACTCCAGACACCTTTCTGCTCAGCTCAGCTTTTATCTTTTGTTAATTTACAGTATATGTTGGGACTTTGTAATTCCCAGCTTTGTCTTGGCCCTTAGTTTTGTTTAATCAGATGAAAGTTTATCTTTGTGATTTGTCTGCCCCCTGCCTGGTCACTCCTGTGTTTAGGTCCATCTTCACCATGACATCTGACCCAAGAGATTGTTTAATAAATGGCAGTGCTAGATATGATAAAAAGGCCCAGGCCTCCCTTACAAAAGAGATCTGTGAGCTCAATGGGATTTGCCTGCAAGGTAAATAACAAACAATAGTAATAAAAATGCCATTCAATTAAATAAGTTGAACAAAATATGTGATGGATATTTTTATTGTGGCAGTTTGTTGTATGTTTTAGGCTTTGATCGTATTATCACCATTTGGTGCTGAAGTTGCATTGATTTCAGAGTTACGTCAGTTTACAAGCCGTTGCCTCAGACTTTCACTGAATAAATCTTCGTGTTGAGTCTGTTTATAACTGCGGTCCAACGTTGCTCTGAAGATGGGCATGAGTGTCAGCAGCACAATATGTAAAGAGCACTGTGCAAAACTCTTGAACCAGCCCTTGTTTCTTTAAAGTTTGCTTCCCAGTAGTCACAACAGGATTAATAGTTCTAAGAACATTCAAACATTTTCTTTAGGCTTTCGCTGCCTTTTCGTGCAGTTTCTGTTCGGCACCTGGCCATTTTCAGAGGAATGTCTTTAAAGCCATTTAGAACTTTGAATATTTAAAAAAAAAACTTTTAAACTCAATAAAACAGCATTGTGACTGCACAAACTAACAACTTAGTCCCCATTTTTAATGGGCTCTTTATACCAGCAGCCTGTCACATACACAAAACTTGTTTGTTCCCAGTTTTTCAATTGAATCTGCAGTAATAACCTGATCATTTTTACAATCAGGATATACAGCATGTTTTCTTTTAATTTAAAAAAAAAAAAATAATTGTAATGCACTGCGGCACTGAATGTATTTTGCAAAAAGTACAGTTCAAATAATTTTACAGTTCTAGAAAAAGGTTAAAAATACATATTTTAAACAACAGATTGATAATTTGTAAATGCAGATAAGGATTTCGTCTTGTTTTGTGAAATTGTAACAGTGGTGTGGTAGCGGTGGCACAGAGGTTAGAGAAGGTGGGCCTGTGATCAAACGCCATAGGGTCAACTCCCCTGGATGGACAACATCAAAACGAGGGTGGGAAAGGTGAAACATTCACACCTGCCTCAACCCTCATTTGCCCCAAGAGTCCACCATCTGCTCCCCCAGGCACCTTAGCCCAACAGGTTTCTCTTGAAACCTGTGACCTGTGTGCACACAGACTGCATGGTGCAGGGAAAACTTTGACAAGTGCTCGCTGCAACGATAAACTATAACATAAACACCAGCAGGATACATTTATATACACGAGGTCTTCTGCGTGCCCCAGAGACTGTTTCGAGTCGGCTTTAATCAGAACACGTGCTGAACAGTCTGATTCTGGTTTGAACGAGGGGACGTGAACGCAGCCTCCGGCTCCGCCCCCTCCATGTGACAGACCTCCTCCAGCTGGCCCTCAACAGTCAGAGCGTGTGGCTCTCTGGTGGGTTAAAGCTGGTTAGAGGTAAGGCCAAAACGTTTCTGCAACTTTTAGACCGAGTTCACTCGGGATTATCTGGACACTGAGCGTTATGTTGTTTTTTTATGAGTAATAATAAACTTGTTCCTTCAATAATTCAAGTCTTATTCTTTGAGTGGTGGATCTAGCTTTATGTTAACCTTTGTGATTTGTTTTACTCTAATTTCTTATCAGTTCATCTCTAACTTTATTCATTTATTGTGTTTCATTCATTTTATTTCATTTGGCAGTCCTCATTGTTTCTACACAGTCAATCTAACAGAACAATGGCTGTCTAACCACAGCCCCCTGTGATGTGATCCAGAAGAGTCTTGAGGTCATGAGATGTCACTGTCTTATTTATCCGGTGCAGAGATGCGGGTGGCGGTGATTGGAGCTGGAGTCATTGGCCTCTCCACAGCTCAGAGCATCTATGAGCAGTTTCACTCCAAAGTCAGCCCACTGACCATTGAGGTGTACGCAGACTGCTTCACTCCGCTGACCACCAGCGATGGGGCTGCTGGTCTCTGGCAGCCATACCTCCATGATAAGGGCAACGTCCAGGAAACGTGTGTGCCATCTCTTTTTCTATTCATGTCGATTCCCTCTTCGCTCGTCGCTGTAATCCTGTTTCTTTTGTAGGAAATGGAATAAGGAGACGTTCGACTACTTGCTCAAGTGGCTCAGCTCACCAGAGTCTATGAAAATGGGTATTTTCCTTCAGTCGGGCTACAACCTCTGCACTGATCCAATGCCAGTGAGTGCGGCTTTCATCTTTGAAAATGTTCTATAAATACAATGTCAGGGATAAGACTGGACCTTGTTAGCCTTTTTACAACAAAGAACAAAGGTGGAAAAAGGTGAAAAAATAACTGCAGTTTACCTTCCAGATAAATCATTACATATGTTTATTGCATTCTATAGTTAAAGTCCTGCAATTCTTTTCAGCTGCGCTAAAGTGGAGCTTTGTTCAGATGCACAAAGGACGGATGCTTAAAAAGAGGCCTCACTGGGTTAATGGGGATTCTGTGCACCAACACAGCTAAAGACATTTGTTTTCTCGTTGTAATTGCAGGACCCTTCATTTAAAGACATCGTCCTGGGCTTCAGACAGCTCACAGAACGAGAGCTTGAGATGTTTCCAGGATACACGTGAGTTGTCCCTGACAAGAAACACCCAGCATTCTTTGAGGAAATGCATCACCCACCTTTCATGCTGAGTTTTAATCTGAGTGCCTTGAGAAATGATGGAGCTTTGGGCTTTTTTTGTAAAACTGGTAAATTCAGTTCACTTTAAAGACTCGGGTTAATCTGAGTCACTAAAATGACCTGATTCACTTGAGTCGTTCCCACAACCCACACACACACAGAGAGAGATAAGAGTCAGGATCATCAGCATACGCATAAATGATATCAGCCACGTGATGAACACTGATGCTTTCAACCACTGGTTTATCGCGACATTTGATTCACTGCCTCGGCCTGAATCAACTGATTCTTCTGTTGAATTTTAACTCAAACCAGTCCTCAAATAATCTCTACAGCATATTCGGTGAGTTATTAAACTGGTGCAGCGAACCGACTCGTGTCTGTCTGCATCATGTGATTCTCTAACTCTCAAACTTTTATTTGTAGTCTGCCAGAGGACATGAAGGATTTGGGTTCATTTAGACCTTGGATTCAAGGGTCCTGGTTCAAGAGCTTGAATCATTAACCTGAGTAGATCAGGATCCGACCAGCTCTTAATTTTTGTTCACATAATATGATGCAGATATTGCAAAATCTCATGCAGTCTGTTAGTGCTTGGAGTATATTTTGGAAATGACTCTCAGCTACTACCACACCGTCTTCACTTAAATTATATAAAAAATGAATTATAGCCATGTCTGTGTTGACTAAATTTAATGAACTGAAGTAGCCATCTTGATTTGGGTTGACTCCAAAAGTTAATTAGTTGTAGTTGTTCATCCGATGATGCATTTCTGAGAGTTTCGTTAAAGTCCAGTTAGTGGTCTTTGAAATATTTTGCTAACAGACAGGCAAAGTTGACCATAATAGTTAATGCCAACGTTTTAAACAAAGACCTCACATGATATTCAGTTCTTAGGCTGTGTCTCTGAGGGGACTCTTGGCTACTACCATATACAAATTTTAGCTCAATATCTGTAAAACGGACTGTGTTGCAGCTAATTTTGTGTTTATTAGGGATGATTGGCTGTGGCAGCCATCTTAAATAAAATTGACTCCAAAAGTTAATAATTTGTAGAAGTTTATCCAATAATAACTTGCCAAAAGTTTAATCAAAGTATGTCAACTGGTTCATGAAATATTTTGCTAACAGACAAATTAACACACACACACAGAGGCAATGACAAAACCACCCACATTTCATTAAGGTGGCTCAAAAATAACAACATGGAGTCTGGAGTCCATTCAGTCTGGCTGCCAGCTGTTTTTAAATCATATTTGCAGCATTTTCAGCCGTACAAGATTAAATTCAGCTGAAATCTTACAATATATATACATCATATATAACAAAGACAGACTGAACATATATGTGTCTAAACTTTTCGATCACATTATCTTAACATTTTGTCTTATTTTAGTAAATCATAGGTTAAATGTTCTGTCTCTGACTCTGTAACATGTTTGCAGGCATGGCTGGTTCAACACAGCCCTCATGGTGGAAGGTAAATCATACTTACCTTGGCTGATGGACTGGTGAGTGATGACCTCGCCTCATCAAATCAGATTTTTTAATTTATTTTTTTATGCTGCAGAAAAATAGAAACTGTCGTAACATCATTGATTGATACCCATTTAATTTCATAATAAAGTTAGTGGCTTTGATTTGATTTTCTGTTCCCTCCTCAGTTTATCATCCATGTTCACAACACTGCTTTAAGTTATTTACTATTTAAATATAGATTTAACATCGTTTAGTTTGGCTTTTTCATGCTGTTTATTAAGAAAATTATAGTTTTCATCCTGAGCTTAAACTTAATCTCTCACAGTTGTTCTATTGTTTTAATGAAGTGGCGTTTGGTTTTTAATCTAACTTTTTAGACAAGTCTACCACCATTTTAATACAATGAAGAGTATTTTTGTTGTAAAAAGCAACAACTGAAAAATAAATAGAACTGAATTTTTTTTAACTCAGAGCAATTGTCAAAATTGCCATATGTTTACGACTGCTGATTCTTAAAACGATATTTCCGATGTTTTGCAGTGGGGTTCAGAAGAAAGGTTATGAACATCTTACCTGTAGTAGATAACTTTTGGAATGACCTACATTTGGAAAAATAGTTTAATTCTGACTGAACTGATGAGCTAGCAGCTACTCTGAGTGGGGCCATGACCAAAGTCAGTTACATCCATCTAAACCTTATTTTTCTAACATTTTGTCGCTGTTTGCTTTAACAGTAGCCCTTTGAAACTCAATGAACCACCTAACCTCAGAACCGGAGGTGAGTTGGATTACATAAATAGGTCTTGTCATTCTTAGTGGAAACTTCCAAAAGGACTTAGTTCAAACTTTGGTATGTTTCACACATTTTTCTAAATTCCTACCCGAAGGATCATGATGATCCTAAAGTCCTGCGGCGATAAGGGATTGATTGGGTCTAGTTTACTCGGAGGTCGCTAAAGAAAGAACAAAGAAGCTCAGTGAGGGAAACTCACCTGAAACCTCTTTCTGTTTCTGTGGAGAGTCCAGATCAACTTTGGTCTTGGTGCCACTCAACAAGTCATTTATTCTTTAAAATCTACTCAGAGTTTTGAGTCATTCAAAGAGCCATCTACAACAGGTAAGATATTTTTTATTACGTATTCATGGAACTTTGCTTAAATTATTTGAACTATCTCATTAAGCTGTTGTTTCAGGAAAGATCTTGTAATTATTTTGTTACAGGTTGAAAGAAAGGGGGGTGAAGTTTTATCAGAAGAAAATTGAGTCATTTCAAAAGGTCAGAGTTCTTATTTTAACATCGATTAGGGAGTGCAAAAAAACAAGACATTTGGAAATGTCATCTATTAACAATCTGGTTTCTTTTATTGTCCCTGACTGTCCTTAGCTGTCTGACGCTGGTGCAGATGTGATAATAAACTGCACCGGGGTCAGATCAGGAGAGCTGCAGCCAGACCCGGACCTTAAACCAGGTCGCGGTCAGATACTAAAGGTGAGAGTGAGACATTTCCAATGCATGTAGACAGTTTGGATAACTATAAAGAGACCACAGGAAGAGCTTTTACTTGTCTGTTATTAAGGTGGAGGCCCCCTGGCTGAAGCACTGGATTATTACCCACAGTCTTAAAGATGGAGTCTACAACTCCCCGTATATCATTCCAGGGTAATGGCAGCAACACAACAGACTGATAAACACCTTGTTTTCACACAGATCCTTCTCTTATAGAGCGGTTCGTGCTGAGAAACCGTCCTGTTTACATCATGTGTCGGGCTGTTTTCACACTTGGGTGTCCGCAGGAGTCGTCTTGTGACAGTCGGAGGAGTTTTCCAGGTGGGAAACTGGAGCCAACAAAACAACTCCATCGACCACAAACACATCTGGGAAGCAGCTTGTGAGCTTGAGCCGAGCCTCAAGGTGAGGCTGCTTCAGAAGCAGGAAGCAAGAAATAATAACCGGCCTCAGCTGGAAGTGTTCACGCTAAGTTTTCTGTGCTGCGGAGGTATTTAACTGATTGGCTTTTCTTTTATAGCTACAAATCCTGCTTGTATCTTGTTGTCTCTCCCCAGCATGCCAGGGTAGTGGAGGACTGGTCTGGTCTCAGACCTGCTCGCAGCAAAGTCCGACTGGAGCGGGAGACCATACAGTCCGGTCCATCTGCAATAGAGGTAAACATTACAGCAGCTTCTAAGACACGACCCGCTTTGTTTTACCCAGCCTCTAAAATACTGCACAACTCAAACAGGTGATACACAACTACGGCCACGGAGGCTTCGGGCTCACCATCCACCGAGGCTGCGCTGAGGAGGCGGCGAGGCTCTTCGGTCAGATTGTGGAAGAACAGGGCAAACGTCCCAAAGCTCGACTGTAGTTCTGTGTCCAGTAAGATCAGATAAGATCAGATAAGATCAGATAAGATAAGGTAGAACTTTATTGATCCCACAGGAAATTGTTGTGCCAGAGTTTCAGGAACAAGGAATCACACAAGATATAAAAACAAACAGAGAATATAAAAAATACCAATAATTACGGTCTAAAACAGGTGCAAACAGAAACATTAAAGTGTTTATTGTAGAGCAGGATTAATGTTATTGTCCTATGTGAAGGAAAGGGGGAGGAGTTGAAAGTTGGCTGGTCTTCCTGTCCAATGTTGAGTTGCAGGTGGTTCTGTTCACTCCTCTGTATTCAGCTTCCTGGTCACCAGTGATGCAGCCCACAATGGCAGAGTCATCCGAGAACTTCTGCAGATGGCAGGATTGTGGATTGTACCTGAAGTCTGAGGTGTAGAGGGCGAACAGAAACTGAGAGAGGACCGTCCCCTGAGGAGTCCTGCACTGCTCAGCATGGTGTCTGAGGTGTGGTGTTCTGCAGCCTCACATACTGCGGTCGACCTGTGAGGCGGTCTCCAATCCAGGTGACCCAGCGAGTCATTCACCTGCATGTTCTGGAGCTTGCTGCAGAGTAGAGCAGGTCTTATGATGTTAAAACACTGGTAAAGTCAAAGAACATGACTCGTACAGTGCTGCCTGCCCTGTCCAGGCACGTGGAGGCTCTGTGCAGCAGGTAGATGATGGGGTCGTCAGCTCCAATGCATGGCTGGAATTCGACCTCAGCACTTTCCATGTTCATGACAACTCTTAACTTTTAATGCAAACGGGTATTAAATACACTAAAAATGACCCATTTTCTGCGGTTGTGCAATCTTCATTAAAATACAGCTCAGATGCATGCATAAATCCATACCAGCTGTGATGAATTAAATCTGTTGTTGTAAATGTGGTGATGTAAAATCACTTGGTACGTGTTAAGTTTGAGCAATAAAAGACAACATTAATCCGCTGCCTGGTTTTGAAAGACTATTTACTGTGGTATCATACACATTTACATTCTTTGCATCAACAGGAATCCGTGCACACAGACACTTAATGCAGCAGTACCTCTCAAACACTGGCAGGCGTTTGAGTCGGCTCGCTGGGCTTGTGCTTGGCAAATCTGTCTCCACGTCACCTTTTTTTTCACAAAGAGAAGCAAAGACGGCGTCTGAGCTGGAAACGAACAAGTTATTTACAAGGCGTGAGCATCACGTCCAGGTGAAAGTCGTGGTTTGGTCTGAGCAGCAGGAGCAATGACGTCATGTTTTTCAAACCTACCATCAGCCTGCAGTCACTTTTAGGCAATCACGTACAGTATTTGTATATATTTTTTTAACTTTCAAAAGAAGCATCATGATGATGTCACTGTGATCTCAAACTTTTTTCAGGACTTTTCAAAATCAAATGCTAAACATTTAACTCCTTCATGAACCTAACTACTTGCACCCTGTTGTCTAATAGCTCCACTTTTTGCATTGGCAGTAGAATGATTTGTCTACTATGCATTAAAATGTATGGGAGCTGCTTTTTAAAAGCCAAGTTTTTGTTCATTTTTATTAGCAATTTAGTGTTTTATGTTGTTGTTTCAGTAGTTTGTTAAACCACACCTTCTTTGGCTGGTCAGCATGTATCGCCAATCTTATAAGCCCATAAATATTATTTTAAATGGCGTTATCATAATATACATTTCAGAATGCAGGCTCCACCTGGACCACAGGAGCAGCTAACAGGCAGTAAAACAGGACTAACGTTTGTCAAATACTGGTATGTTCTGGGTTCCTGTTGAAACTGTTGCTTTTCTCATGTGGAAATATCACCAGTGTCTCATCCTGCTGTCCTCTGATGAAAGTTTTAGCAGCTATGATCACAGAAAATCAACATTACCTCAGTAATACCTGTATTTTCCTCTTGATTTTAGACTGTCAAAAATATATTTCTATTTTAAAATAAAGACAAACCAAAGATAAAACGCAAACATAATATTAGTGAAAACAGCTGGCTTATTGAAGAGTTGTTTTTGCCTCCAACAATGACGTTCTTGTTTGTTTCAGCAGAAAATTTGTGTGCACAAGATAATCCTGTTTTCTGTGAGAGCACCGATGCTCAATAAGCTAAAATAAGCAGCTTTCTCAGAGTGGGCCTTTCTGCCACAAACTGATCAGGTAGTTTTAAGGCTCTTTAATAAGTAGGTAGTCGTTAGGAGCAAAAAAAACATATTTTCACTGCTTTAAGAAACTCTGCTTTGTTAAACCATTTGCACTTTAGGTCATTTACTAACCACCACGTGTGGAGTTAAACCATGACCGAAACATGACAGCAGTGGTGTTGACAGATTATAAACACAGTGACGTGCTGTGAAAAGACCGTGCCACCAGGCTCTCGTCTGCCACCGTGATGTCTGAACAGAAGAAACACAGATGAAGACCAAAAATCTGCTTTAGCTTTCTTCTCACGTCCTGTTTCTTCTTGTCTCGCCTTTTTCCCCGTTTGGTTGCGTGTCAGCCAGCGTGTTCGTCCTCAGCCCTGGGAGCCAGAGCTGGAGTGAGGGATCCCTCCTGAGCTGTGGCCGATCATCTCCTGTCCCCACTCCCGGTGGCTGGACTCCTGCAGACCTCGGCCCGTGGTCTCAATGGGCAGAGCGCAGGAGGCGACGGCAGCAAAGAGGCAGCAGCAGCAGTACACAGAGAGAGCCAGGTACACAGAGGACTCCAGCATGACCTGCAGGTCAAAACCAAGATGGCATCGGTGCAGTTTCATGCTGAGCCTTTCTTGTTTTGCACAGATTTTTTTTACGACAGCAAGGCGTTACCTGTGCAACAAAAGGAGTGATGAGTGCGCCAACTCTGGCCATGCCACTGCTTGTTCCCAAACCTAAAGCTCTGGTTGCGGTGGGGTAAACCTACAGAAAACACAGGAAAAAAATGCAGTTCTGTTTCTTTTTGCACACGTGAGGATTTGTCCCATTTTCATTTGACATAAAACAAACCAACGCAGCAGTTCATTAGGATTTATTACCTCAGGAGTGTAAACGTAAGCAGCCTGAAAGCCTCCTGCAATGAACGCCCTGGCAATAAAAATTAACACCGTCATGGAAGCCCTGTGAGGAATGAAGCAGTACAAGTGAGTGCAGGTAGACGAGGGTCTGCAGTTCATGAAGCTTAACTAAAAAGTCTTAACTTACCTCCCTACACAGCCATACAGAGGAACGATGCACAGAGAGAAGATGAGGAAGCACAACGCCATGGTCTTCCTCCGTCCCAGTCGATCAATGGCCCACAGAGTCACCAGGAGTCCTGAAAGGAATCAAGATCACACGTCTCCTTTAGTGATGATGCTCCACATTAAAGGTATAGAAGCAAAAGAGACTGTTGCTCAAATATGTCAGCAGGAATCAGAATTATTTTTAGGAATGTACAAAGTAATAAATTACAAACTACCGGTATGTTTCTTAATATTTTATTATTTCATAATTTCTTGCACAAAATAAATAAAACTGCTGCTAAAAATCAAAGGCCTGAGCATTTCTTGAAGGAAAACGTATCAGCAGGCGACTTTCATGTCATTTATGAAGAAAAATGACAAAGTTATAACTTATAAGTAAAAGTGACGTCATGTGCAATCTCACACAGTATTGTGACGTCGCACAAGCTGACGACGTGTGAAGTGAATCACGCAGCTACTACCATATTATTGCCATCTGTTGTCAGTTGTCTGTGGTGGCCATCGTCACTTAGTTGGTTTCAAAGATTAATCAGTTGTAGATGATCATAAAATAACTTTCTGAGAATTTTATCAAATTTGTCTTCATGAGGTATTTTGCAGTTTACCTGGAAATTCAGACAACGTCGTCCACAGCAGGTCTTTATAATCATCCGAATTCAGATATTTACACTCTAAGCTGCATTGGAGCTCCTTCTTATCTTGTTTGGACACTAGAGGGAGATATCAAACAGCAGCTGCTCATTCATTATTTCTTATGCTACTTTGTGAAGAAATGTAACAAACCCCCCACAGTTTGTGTCTGACTCACTTCTACATGCACCTCCCTCCTGAAACAGCTCTGTGGTGAGCAGCACCAGTCCATAGTAGGAGAAGGCGTTTGCAAACCTGCGCTGACAGACACAACGTGAAATCATGCCAAAACAGGCTGAGCGGGGAGATTTCAATAAAACATCAACTAAACTGTGCATGCTCAAAAAGATTGTGAGGCTAAGGAAGATGATTCACTCGTTTACCAGATGAACCACAGCAGAACTGTGGTGCAGCGGAAATCTGACGAAAATAAATCTTGAATCTTCCCACGCTCTTCCTAATTTAAAGACAGATAGAAAACAAAAGCTGAGTCCACAGATGACTGTATGATGTGAATGTGTTTAACACAGGGCGTGTGCTGTACCTGTCTGTCAGCGATGAGTTTACCCAGGGGCATGGGGGCTCCGTTCTCCTTGGCGATGCGTTTCAGAGTGTCCAGAGCCTTTTCCTGGTTCCCTGTCAGCACATCGTACCGAGCACTCTCTGGCAGCCACTGTGTCCACATACAGCCCACAAAAGTCAGCATGTCATGCTCACACAGCTGCAGCGCTGTACAATCACTCAGGCATAATTCACTTACATAACACAGAAAAGCAAATATGAAGAGAGGGATGGTGGAAAGGCCGAGCAGCCAGCGCCAGCCTAGAGTGGGCATCACCAGGATCGCTAAAAGGACCTCGAAAACTGTGCCCAGAGCCCAAAAAATCTGCAACTCCAGCAAACACACGTTTTAAAATGAGAAATTAAAACCGCTTTGTGCTCAACATCAAGTAGGGGACCACTCATACCTCAATCAACAAGATGCATGTGGCTCTGGACCTCATGGGAAGAAATTCAGCATACAGGGTCACCCTTAAAAGAAGCAACGCTTTGCTGTAAATCCCTGCTCATTTAACTAATCAGAATGCTTTTTAGAGGGGTTAATGAGGGGTACTCACGACTGCGGCGCCCCTCCAATGCCAAAGCCCACCAGCGCACGGAGGACCAGGATCCACCCATAAATGGGAGCAAATGCACTCATGACACCATAGAAAATGGTCCACAGCACGCTCATTGTCAGGCCCTGTTAGTAAAAAATCACAACATGAATTCATCCACAAATCACGTCAAACACAGCACAGCTGTTGATCCAAAATCCTGCATCTAGATGGAAACTCAAAATGAAGGTTTTAACACCCACACTGACATTATTTAATCACAGGCCTGAAACGTTTTCAGTAGAACTCACCGTTTTTCTGCCGTATTTGTCAGATATGTTTCCCCAAAGAGAAGAGCTGATCATCATCCCAATGAACACTGCCTGCGTCACAGATGAAAAGATTCATTCATGCCCACTGCATTTAGTTTTTATTTTGAAGGAACATGCACAACATAAATGATACAATATCATCAAACTGTGGGAGGTATTTTTGTTTTGTTTGGAGCCATTGAGATATAACATTGAATTCATCACATGTCTGTTATTTATACAGGTAGTGTCATTGAGTCACGAGAACTCATTTTCAACAGAGACCTGTGTTTGTAAGGGTAAAAACACCACTTCATACCTATGCAATAAGGTTCAACTCTTATTTTGATGTTTCTCTCACATCTTCACAGTGAAAAATACAGCTTTGAAAATGAATCAAATGGAATTAAATCAAAATCAATCACATTGATCATTAAAAGTGGTTCTTGTCTCATGTTTTCTCTGTTACTGTTGCTTTAGTCAAGCACTGGAAGCTGGAGTTTTAATGAACCGTTACCGATGTGAGCAGTGCCACCTCGAGGCTCGGCAGTCTCCATTCACAGTGGAGCTGTGGGGCTAAGATGCTGAGGATCATCATCTCCATAGCATCTGCCATCTGAGAAAATGGGGCACCAAGACACATTCAGAAAGTTTAAGTGCAAAGAACAAAGCAAAATGCTGAGTTTGTGTGGCATTTGAGGGATTCTCACCCAGGACAGACCCGTGAGGATGGAAAGCTTCCACTGAAATGTCCCAAAGCCTATGGCCTCCACAGCATCTTCTACCATGAATGTGTCTAAAGGAAAGAGAAACACAATAATCTTGAGGGACATGTGATAAGTATCACTTCAGTCTGCTGTCGTTGGGTCTAATCTGCCATACTGTACCATCAGTTGGATTGGCAAACTCTCGTGGCACCGGCGCTCCTTCTGCAAGGGCCACAGGCTCCAGATCATCCTCTGCTGTCCTGACCTCCTCTCCTCTGTTCTCAACATCCTCCTCTGAGCGAGTGCTCTCACCTGTGTGACGGAAGCGGACAACACTGCAAACATAGGATGGATAAAAGAAAGAAAACAAAAATGTTTGAGCATAAATTTTTGGAAGGGACAAAGTTGCAGGAGGATAGAGCTCTGTTTCAGTTTGAGTTTAGATGGATGGTACCATGTAGGGCAAAACAGAGCACAAAAGAGAATTTGAGGTTGCCTTGGCAACATGAGCGTCTTTTGGCTTTAAATCTGAACTTGTGGTGGCCATCTCAGGACATTTGTTATATTTGTTGTTGATTTGTCAGGTTAACACAAGGTCAACAATGTAATGAAATGTTCAGGGTGTGAAGAATTGATTCAACTTGCTAGAAAAAAAAAAAAGAAACAAGAAACACTAAAGAATGCAAGAAGGGTACAAAATAAAGTACCAAAAAGTGAAAAAGGATAATATTTACAAGCTCCAAAAGAAATATAGTAAAACATGGTAGAATATAATGGTGCAAGTAGGATGAATTTGTATGAAAGTACAGTATTTCACAGGTAGTAATATTAGCTTAAATGCACATATATATTACACATAACATAAACTACACAGGTTGTGTGACAGGTAATTGCACAGGTAGTAACATTGAGGTTAACTGAATTATAATGATAAGGTAGTGACATACATGAGACAGCCACATAATGCAGCAGCATAAAAAAAAACATATCAGGTGTCACAGATGCGGCTTACTGCAGTGTTATTGTCAATTTAGCATGCATCAGTTTATTGTCAAGTGTTCAGTAATCTGACAGCTTGTGGATAATAACTGTCCTTTAGTCTTTTTGTACGTGATGGCAGACTCCTGCATCGTCTGCCTGAGGGTAGTAGATGGAAGAGTCTTTGTGCTGGGTGGGTGTGGTCCTTAATGATGCTGCTTTGCGGCGACATTGGCTGTGATGTCCTGGATGGTGTGGAGACTGCTACAGTGATTATTCTGTTTGCATCATCCTCTGTAGGGCTTTCCAGCTCTGACTGGTGCAGTTCCCATACCACCCTGTGATGCAGCCTGTCAGCAGGCTCTCAATGGTGCACCTATAAAAGT
>JARVLU010001462.1:18263258-18282562 GCA_031762415.1 Simpsonichthys santanae
TCCGCCATTTAACATGTTATCCCGTGTTCATCAGACATCTTAGGCTTACAGGCAGACATCGACGCGAGCTCCCAGCCATCTCCGCCGCCCGCCTGTCGAATAGCATTAGCATTTTAGCCCATGCTGCTAGTTGGAGCTAGTTTGTGCGATAGCAGCTGTATTATTCCTTCGCCGTGACAAACAGAGCTGATAAGGCTGCAGCTAACGCCTTTCAGCCGACAACAACTTCCCCCAACTTCTCTCAGCCGCCCGTCAGTTCCGTGTGGGGTTAGCTCAGCTATTAGCAGCCATTAGCCCCGGCCGGACAGCAGATGTAAACAACAATGGCGGGCGGAAACTGGCGGAAGCTACCGGAAACTCACTAAATGACTTCAAAATTAAAAAAAAATAAAATAAAATAGTAATAATACGTTATTTATAAAGCCGTTTAAAACAACCACAGCTGCAACAATGTGCTGTACACATGAAAAAAAGTACATTAAACAAAAAAATTTTTTTTTTTAATTTTTTGATATTTTATTAATAATTACTGTACAAATATGAACGTAAACGCGAAAAAATGAGAACCGAGGCGGTCGGGAACCGAGGACTACCTGTATTTGGAAATAAACGCATCACATCAAGCTTGTTGTTTTGTTCTACAAGTGATTTATACATCTGTTGTGCATTTTCTAATTTAGAGTCCAGTGCGATACGACTCATTTGAGAGCCTCTCCTTGTCCATCCCTCTTCCTCAGTGGGTAGGCAAGAACGTACAGAGTGTTTTAGTAGATCTTTACAACTATAATGTGGAATAATATTCAGTTTGTTTCTTTTTTGTGTGTTTATGCTCAGGGTCGGCCTATTTCTTTAGATCAGTGCCTGCAGCATTTTATTTCATCAGAAACAATCAAAGAAGTCGAGTGTGAAAACTGCACAAAGGTACATGACACACTTTTTACCATGCATAAAGAGTCCAGTTGTTTTCTTCATGAGCATGCAGTGTTTGTTTTTTCATTTAATCTGCTTCTCTTTTTTTTCCAGCTTCAACAAAGCACAGCTGTAAACGGACAAGTTTTAGAAAGCCAGAGGACAACATTTGTTAAACAGCTCAAACTTGGAAAGGTCTTTGGGTTCTTTGTGCCTCTGAAGACTGAAAGCTTGAGATTTTCACAGTAACAAACACACCTAACAGTTGAATTTGTTAGCTCCCTCAGTGCCTGTGTATCCATCTACAAAAGCTGACGTGGTCCAGTGAAGGAACGCCCATCAAGCGGCAGGAGCACGTGCAGTTCACAGAGTTTCTATCGATGGATCGCTACAAACACAACGGCTCCGCGCGCGGTCGTCAGCAGATCAGATGCGCTCCCAAAGCTCCGCAGGCGGAAATTTTAAACGATTCCACAGAAAAACCCAAAGCTAACGGGACCGGTGCGTTGCCAAGAGAGCAGTATCCGTGTGCTTCATGTTGACTTTTTGTCGTCTCAATCTTGTTATTGTTTTTTTGCAGATGCAGATAACAACAACAAAACTTTCTCTAATGGAACCTGTTCGCGGCTGTTTGTTCACTCTCCTGGTTTAAACCCACAGCTTGGCCTCACATATGACTACAGGTAAAATTAACAATTCAGCTCACGCATACTAGGAAAATCAGTAATAAGGAAATTAAGTGATTTTGCTCCTTAATGTTTGCCCAAGAGTGTTCTGATTGGATTTGTGTTGAGTAGATTGTAAATGTTTCTACTCACAGTAGCCTGGATCTTGTATAAATCTGAGTGACACGTGTTTTAAAGAAGCGTCAAAAGGATTTTATTGCATTTGTGACGTGCAGCTTCCCCCCCCCCCCCCCCCAAGCTTTTTATAAACGGAGCACTAAGATTTGCAACTGAATGAAACTTTTTATATTCAGTGGACTGGTAATTGCTTAAACAATCATTTTTTAAAATTACATGCCTTATTTTATTTATTTATTACCACCTACTTAAAAAAAAAAGTTGTGATGAGGAAAAACAAAATGTATAAAATGTTATTTAAGAAAATGTCAAACAAGTGATTAGAGTAAATGTGTAAGCTTTAGGGACTAAATAATTCCCCCAGTAGTGTTTATTATACTTCATTAGTATTCAGTGGATAAAAGAGGCCCTGAACTCTAGAAGAACTGAATTTAATTATTGGAGAAGGAAAGAGATTTTAAGATTTAGCAGCTGTAGATAATTATTGTGTACAGCGTTGTGAAAATATATCAAGCTGCAAAGAACAAATATTTACCAAATTCAACCCTTTTATTTTCAGCTTTTTAACTCAAGTGTGATGCTACATAATTTATTTTCTGATCCAAATGTGTTGTATTCAAAACTTTGTGGGGCCAAATAATTTTAAAATGCATATTTACACTAAAGTAATTGAATCTGGCATTAAGTTCTCCCTTTACATAAAGCAGTTTGGACTTGTTATAAAACTGAACACAATTCTTATAGAAAGAAGAACAGTTTCAGTGTTCAGACATTAAAAAAAAAAAAACTCCTTTAGTCGATTTGAAAATGTATTTTAAATGTTTAAGAGTTATGTTTCTTACACGTTAGACTCTCCTGAAATGATGTGAGTAATGGTGGAAATATAATCCCAGCAGATGGTTTAGTTCTGAGCTAATTGCGTGTATTTCTCTCGATCCCAGCGTCTTCCCTTCCAGCTCGACAGAGTACTTGTTTCAGCTCGTGTCTGTGCTGGTTCACCACGGGGACATGCACTCAGGACATTTCATCACGTACCGCCGCAGCCCCTCCTCACCTCGCAGCTCCTCTGCCTTCAGCTCGCAGTGGCTTTGGGTATCGGACGGCTCAGTACGAAAATCCAGCCTGCACGAGGTGCTGTCTTCCAACGCCTACATGCTCTTCTATGAGAGAGTTGGAAGGCCAAGACTCAGCACGTGCTCCGACGAGGGACAGTAAACTCTGCTGGGGGAAGTCGTCTCCAGAGCATCTGTAGTTCAGCGTTGTGTTAATATGCTGAGTGGTGGACACTTCCTGCTGCTCTTATCACAGCAGGAAGCTCGTAATCCCAAAGATAACGGACCTGCAGTATGTATTTTTGTCATGTAAGCTACTTTTCTCTGACTTTTTTTAACCATTTCTTTAAGTTAGATCATTACATGACATGGAAACATAAATAACAGGAATGTGATGCACTGTACACGAACAGCTCGCCCTTTTATTTTTGTTGCGGTTGTGGCACGGTTACCACGATGTGTAAATATGAATGGAACAATTCCTGTTGACCTGTAATTTACAAAGACAACCGTAGCTGAGGTTATTTTTGAAATTGTTACACATTATAAAACACCTAAAGCTATGCTATTATCAACATGTTTTAATTGACAAGGTTTCAGCTATTTGTTTAGGCTGTTTTCAGTCATCTGTGCGAGGTCATAGTTTGCAGAGCTGCATGGTTGAGGATCATGTATCGTGTTCTTTTTAAATGATGGAGATTTTTTAAACGGTAAACCACAGGTGCAGTCCCTGAAGTGACCGTCCTATGGGAAATGAACAGCAGTGGTGGTCACTAGAATAATTATGATCAAAGCGTAATTATGTCTAAATGTTTCTGGGTGTTTTTCCCTAAACGTTTTATTATTATTTTTAAATCGGAGAAATGGATAACCGTTTTGTACCAACCCAGGAAAATAAAAACAAAAACAATTTGATATAATGTGATGTTTGCACTACATGTATGTGAGCTGGAATGTGTTTGTGTAAAGTCTTTAAATGTGATCGTTTTCAGATACAAAAAAATAATAATAAAAATGCAATTGAGATTTTTATTACTTGGTAAGAAAATAGTTGTTTTTAAAGCTTGTTTTTCTAGATAAGTATCTGGGATCTGCTGAGTTTAAGTAAATCTTGATATGTTCAGAAAACTCCAGTCCAGTTTGATGGTCTCCACTCACCATGTTCTAGTATCTCAGCTTACGTTAGCTGGTTTGAATTGGTTGATTTGCATAAGAAGTGTCAGGGTCCAGCTGTTCATTTCTAACTGCCTCGTAAGATGCGTCTAAAGGTGAGGTTGATGCGAGGCGAGAGAACCTTCTTCCGAGCAGGAAGGCTGTGGTACCAGAAGGTGTTGGTCGGCGGGTTCATGAGGAGCAGGCTTCCATGAGCGAGCTCCAGCTTCACGGGCTTGATCTGCCGGCTGCTGCGTTTTCCTCGAGAGTCTCTGTGTCTGAAGACGAAGTCTCGAGCTGCTCCCAGGGAGACAGAGGCGATGGGACAGGACGGGTCCAGCTCCTTCTCGTCGTCACGATGCTCTCCCATGTGGTCCTGCCCGTCTTTGTACCTGGAGGAAGGACAAACTTCTCAGCACGTGAAGGTTTTTAACAAGCCACTTCCTAAAAATAATAACTAGAAAGGGTTTGCTGCAGTGCTTTGGATCAACAGCTGCAGAACCCGTGCTCTTTAGCTTAAGGTCACAAACTGACAGCCGGATGTCCTTCAACATTTTCTGGTAGAAAGTAGAATTCATGTTTCCGTCATTTACTGCAAGTTGTGCAAGTATGAAGCAGCAATGGAGCCCCAGATCATGATATTGCCACCACCATGTTTGATGCATGATGTTCTTCTTTTGAGTTGCAGTGTTTTACATCAGATGCAACAGGACACAACGTCCAGAAAGTCTTGTTGGTCCTCAGAATATTTTCCCAAAAGTCTTGCATGTTTTTGCATTTTATTTATGTACAGTATTTTAATTTAGCAACATTTTGCACATTTTCTAATGCATTTTTGTTTAACTGATGAGTTTGATTTACATCAGTCGGTTAATGATGTAAAATTGTTTTAGAAACAGAAAAAAAAAAAAAAAATGGCACCATTTGGCAGCTGTTATGGCTTTAAGGTTTACTCACCTTTTGTTCTGTGCATGCATCTTCCAGACAGGAAGGGAAAGAAAGTGAAACTTTTTATAATCTTTTTGTGGGGTAAAAAACAATACAATTAAAAAGTAAACAGAAAGAGGGCTAAATAAGGATTCCAGAAAGTTGTGTGATAAATTAAAGCCCTGTTATTGGTTTTATTTGGTCTACTTTATTTTGTATAAGTATCACATCATTTCAAGGGATGTACTGTCATGTGACAGGCCAAAGTTGGGTTTGTTGCCTGAGGACAATACAGTATACCATGGACGGTTACATAACTTATAAATGCATTTACCGTATTTTCTACCGTACACGTTGCACCCTAAGTCTCATCAGTCCAAATATGTCTAATAAAATGGGGGGGAAAAACAAATACGCCGCTTCACCATATAAATTGCATCTATTATGCATCACCGCTGATGCATCGCGTTTGTTATGCGTCACCACCGCCCAGAAACGTGGGCCAGTGTGCCAAAAAGGAGTGTGCACAGGAGGACTTACACAAAAATTTAACAAGATTAACACTTAAAAACAATTAGTTGTTCGCTCGACATTATAGCAAATGTGTGTCTCAGTTGAACTTTTCCTTAATAAATGCACTTTAATGGTCAAAACAGCTGCATTTCATCTGGGCGCTGATTTGATGTTTGATCCAGGGGTACCGGAGGAAGGCGAAGGTGGTGCAGGGCCCTCTAGTGGCTGAAAATGGTAGTGTTCAATATTTTTCATGTCAGAATGAATGAAATCATCAGATCTCAGCCAAAAATTGGGTTATAAATATGGGGGGAATGGACTTGCAAATTTATGCAACAAGGTGTGACTTATACAGCGAAAAATACTGTGTATAATATCTGAAAATCTTGCTAAAATCTGGTTATATAATACATGACTAAAGTAAAAAAAAAAATTTGCTCTGCAGTACAAAGTTGCCCCGCAAAGGAAATAAATATGAGGAGAAACTAAGTGTGCTCAACATGTCTGTGAAAGTCAGCAAATCTCCAGTTAGCGGGTGGAATAAGCGCACAAGAATAATACTTGTATTAATTATAAGTCATGACTGTAAAACTAAAGTCTGCAACATCTGATATTATTTCAGCTTCATCATTTATGGAATGTGCATTGTGCTACGATCTACTAACACGTCTTCTTGGACTTTAACATCCAGCCTCATGTCCTCAAATTCATCAAACTGTGATATCGAATGGAGCCTCATCAACATGCACTAACTCTTCCAGAACGTAAAGGAGAGGGAAGAAAAAATGCTGAGAGAACTGAAGGAAAACAGACTGAGCTGCTGAAGATATGGGATGCCTCCAGTGTCCGTAGAGCTCTGTTAGTTTTAAACTGAAGATGGTGAAAAACAAATTTTATACCATTTGCAAAGGAGCAACATGATCAGATCTTCCACTACTGGTGAATGAAAATGATTTTTCTCATCAACTAAAGGGAAGTCCAACATTATTTGGGATGTGTCATATGGAAAATAGAAAGTTGTCATTATGGAGAGAACCAAACTTCCCATCATGCACCACCCTGGTCAGAATTAACCTGCATTCCCATCCACTTATTAATAAAAGTTAATGCACAGATCCCAGGCAGGAGGAAAGACTGTAACACATGTTTGCTTTAAAATCGGCTTGAAGTTGTTTGAACTGGTCGTGTTCTTTACAGGTCTGTTTCAGGTTCGAGCGCCTGTCCCTTTAAAGCTCTCCTGCTTCTCTTAAACCACAGCCTTGTTGGTCACACGTTACCTGTTGATCAAGACAAAGTTGAACGTCTGTCCCGTTGCTTTCGTGACCGTGTCTCGGATATATTCCAAGGTTGGCGTCCACGGGCTGGCTGAACGTCTTATTCCAGAATAAGTATAAGTTAGGCCCACGTCTCCGTAGGTTGCCTGTTTTCTGGGTATATTAAACACCTTTCCAAACACTTGGACTTTTGCTTCATCTCCTGGAAGAAAAACAGCAGCAGTCATTCAACTGTGTCATAATTCAAGTTCTACAGAAGACAAGTGGATGTACCTGTTGCGTACACCACCTCCTCCTCCAGCTGTGTGAACAGATCATCTGCCTCCCGTTTCGAGAAGAGCAATGCATAATCACAGTCTAGTTCCTCTGCCTCAAGTTTTTGCCAAGGAATAGGATGAGAGAACTCGCCCGAATCTGTGTCCGTGTCATTTTCATTTACGCTTGCATCTTCCTCAAGTTTAATTTTTTTCCTTGGACTTCTTTGTAGGACGTCTTCACTGCACAGGCGTTTATTCTGGCAATGGATTAGAAGATTTTTCCGCTGCTGAAGGTGCACTGATGGTTTTAGAGTTTTACTTTCCCTGTAGAAGCCAACAAAAACAAAGGGGTTTCAGTGCAAATCGAAAAAGTAGAATGATTTTTTTTTAATTCTAAGGCAGGTCTAGTCAACTGGCGGCCCGTGGGCCACTTCAGGCCTGCAGGTGATTTAAGTCCAGCCTGCCGATGAATTCATTAATTTAAAAGAATAAGTCAGAGAGGTAATCCTGTTATGTGCCCAACTCAGTTTTCAACATTTTTACAAGCATACAGAAGAACACTTTAAAAAGAGCCCCCTGCTCATTGAAAGCACTGACTTACAGAACCAGGCCAGGCCAGACATCACTGAGACTTCATCTTTCAACAAGGAAATACATACTGGGAGCAACCTCTCACTCAGAGGCAGTTTACAGCCAATAACAGAAACTTCAACATAAATGCCAAAGAAAACCTGAACAAGAACCATTTCTACACTCAGAAACATCATAAAACAGTCAGAAACATCATAAAACAGTCAGAAACATTGTAAACAGAAACAGTGTAAACAGAAACATTGCACTTATGATTCCAACAAGGCTGCACAGTATGCTTTGCAGCTCACACAGTCTCAGACTCTCTGAGAGCGATACTGTGAGTTTGGGGAAAAATAAAATAAAGTTAACCAGAGACACACATCTTTAATTTGGGGCCTACAAACATCCATGTTTTGGTGTTAATTTGGTGCTGATTCTCTCACAGCAACTTGTCAATCATTCAGGGAACATCAAAACCGCTCAACATGTTTATTATTATTTTTATTTTAAAAAGTATAAAGATTTAGCAAGTCAGAGAAGGCAGAATAATATGTGTGTTAAATAAGAGGCATAGTGTGTCATTTTTATTTTAATTTTGTTTCACATTAGCATATCACTTTATTGCAAGGAAATACCTACTGAAATGTATTTTCTTTGAATTACACTTTTGGGTTCTGTTTATTGCATTTATGATTCAATGTAGTTATATATAAAAAAAAAAAGGTAACAGATCATTGTAATACTTAGTTTATTTGCATAATGACTGTAATTGCTGGATGTTCGGCCCCTGAGCAGTTTAGTGGAATAGCCCTGTTCTATGTCCATATGTTCGATTTATTACGTAGATCCGAATTCTTATAGAATATACCAGAAACTTTTTATTTTATTTTATATTAGCTCTTTAATCAATTTCGATTTTATTTGACGCGTATCAATTCCGAAAAAAAAAAAAACACAATCTGAAACTGTTGCTCATCTTCACTTCCATGAAGTGTGTCAGTGCTTTTCAGAGAACACTCACTTTAGCTTAAAAAAGAAAAACATTAGTTAAGTTCGACCAAAACCGTGATAACCGCTAAAATGACTTGGCGTCTTGAACAGCGCTCATAATTTATGACGTCACAGTGTTCTGGCGCGAATTTGTTTGTCCTTTTTCATTCACGCCGGAGCGATTTTCAGACGTCCTTCAGCGTTTTGGCTCTCATTTTTAGATTAATTGACTTAGATCGTTTTGCCGCAGCTCACTGCCACAGTATCTCTTGGAAAAATGATTGGACAGAAAACTATTAATTCATTTTTCTCCCCAGTTTCAAAGAAGAGGGTTTTTAAAGAGTTAAATGACACCGAGGGGAACACGAAAGAGCCGGTGAGCGTCAACTCAAATAAACATCATGCATTTCTGAAACATGGCGTTATTTCTTGCTAAAACTCTTACATTTCTTGCAGTATTTCAAAGTTGTGTGGTTTCGCCGTGATGAAAGCTGCGTTCACGGTCACCTCGGTTTTCTCAGTTGTCTGCGTGATGCTAACCGCTTAGCATAACATGAGAACTCTAGCTCCGCTTTGTCGAGCGTTTTTAAAGCCGCGTTCACTCCAGGCTTTCTCACCGAGTCTCTGCTTTGCTCAATACATTAAAATCATTCAGAAGAAGAAGAAGTCCGCTGTGGTGGAGCCGCACAGCCCGAGTCTCCATCCCCTGACCGCGGAGCAGCAGGACAGGATCGCCCGCAACAAGCTAGCGGCGCTGGAGAGACTCGCTTCCGCTCAAACTCCACCAGAGTTCGGGGAGAGCTGGAGGAAGGAGCTGTCCTCGGAGTTCGTGAAGCCGTACTTCAAACAGGTAGAGACGGAGAATAACTGCTCGTGCTGGCTGTTAACCTGGAGCTGCTCTGATGGTTTCATGTCTTTGTCACAGCTGATGAGTTTAGTGTCTGAAGAGAGAAAACGCCACACTGTTTACCCACCTGCTGAGCATGTCTTCACCTGGACTCAGACGTGTGCCATCAGGGATGTGAGTTATCAGTCAGACTTATAAAATATATATAAATACATATAAAATACAGAAAAATTTGATATATTTGTTATTGCACGGTATTATGAAAATAAGTAGCCAAACTTGAATAAAAATACTGAAGAAAAACAAAGACAAACTGCACACATCTGTAGATAATTGTGGACATTGAAACAACCATTGACAGCTTTTAGCGGCTTTAAAGTACTGTAGTTGGATAAAAGCTGCTCTTTGGCTCGTTTTTTCGTTTTTTTTTTTTTTTTGGCTCGTTTTTACTCTTTAAGATTATGTCCTGGTCGCGGCGTCTTCTGCTGTAGTTTCTGAGCTTTTCAGAGGCAGCAGGAACTTCATAGTTCCTTCAGAGCAGGGAGGGGACAGCCAGTAATACAGAAGTTTTCTGGGCACATTTTGACACTTGGTAGTGGTTTCCTCTGCACCACAGCACAGTTAGAAAACCACACACAGAAGCAGTATGTGTGAATAGTTTCTTTCCAATAGTAGGCCGCCAACAATCTTTTGAGAGATGTTCCTCAGGAGGAACCTCTGAAGGTAAAGTCTGCTGGGCCTTCTGTTTTAGAGCAAATTGTCTTTTCACTACATCATTGACTGCACCATCTCGTCCCTGTACTCATTACCCCAGTACCTCTTGTGTCATCAGAACATTTGACAGTGATGTTTTTGTGGTGGGTGTGTGGGGTGCAATCATGGGTGTAAGGTACACAGACAGCCCTGTGGGCAACCAGTGCTCAGACTGAGTGCTGTGGAAATGTGGAGGCCCACTCTGACCATCTGGATGGTCTGTCAGGAAGTTTAACACACAGATAGGTGAAATGTGGGAGTCTCGGGTCTGGAGCCAGAGCTGTTTGTATAAGTACTGGTACTGGAATATACTTACTAACTTAAACTATTGTACAATAAGTTACACATTCTCAGTCAAATAAGATAATACAGTATATTACACTAAATTGTGTATTCTTCAAAACCAAGCCACTGTTAAATATATACTGTAAAATCAGCGTCTTGTCTTTGGGTAGAGTTGCTAAATGTCACAATGATTTTTTTTTTTTTCTTTCCAGGTCAAAGTGGTAATTCTGGGCCAGGATCCCTATCATGGTCCTAACCAGGCCCATGGACTGTGCTTCAGTGTGAAAAGACCAGTTCCTCCCCCTCCCAGGTTTGAAAACCAGGATTGGAGCTCACTGAAGATGAAATCAGTCCAGAAGTGATGTGTTTTCTTCACTCAGCGCTTTTGAGGCAGTCTTTTCACACCCGCTCTTTGATGCATTTTGTTTTCAGTTTGGAGAACATGTACAAAGAACTGGCTTCAGACATTGAAGGTTTTCAGCACCCCGGTCATGGAGACCTCACTGGATGGGCCAAACAGGGTATTTTTTAATAGCTCCAGTCTGTTTAGTGATTAACACTGGAGCACATTAACAAACCAGCTGTTGTTTCTTTCTGTGGATTGGCTCGCCAGGTGTTTTGTTGCTCAATGCGGTGCTGACGGTCCGAGCACACCAGGCCAACTCCCACAAAGAGAAAGGCTGGGAGGTGTTCACTGACGCTGTGGTGCAGTGGCTCAGCAACAATCTGGAGGGCATCGTCTTCATGCTGTGGGGCTCGTATGCTCAGAAGAAAGGAGCTGCTATTAACAGGGTGAGTCTGCTCTTTATTCATTGCAGCAGTGTCAGCAGCTGCTCATATCCAACTAAGATTATTATTATTGTTTTATAGAAGCGCCACTACGTCCTGCAGGCTGTGCATCCTTCTCCTCTGTCCGCTCATCGAGGGTTTTTTGGGTGCAGGCATTTTTCAAAGGCCAACGAGCTGCTGCAGACATCAGGAAAGTCTCCCATAGACTGGACGGCTCTTTAGGTTAAATACACGTTGGCTTTTCTAATACGTGTGTTAACTACAAATCAAAATCCAACTATAAGCTTTTTATTTTTAGTTTGAGTCATATTTTGATGGCTTTGGTGAACAGTTCACGTTACTTATTGAATCTGTAAGCTTTTTTTTTTTTTTTTTTTTCCACCTTCCATTCCTTCAAACTTACTGTTTTTGGTGCTTTAAATGTTGACTAGTTAATTTGTTGTAAATATGTGTTCACTGTTTACCTTTTTTAGCGTGCACAATAAAAAGTTTTCGTTCCTTTTTTTTTTTTTTCCTGCAAAGATGTTTGATGTTTTACAGTTGTTCTGAGCAGTGTGTGTTGTATGTTTTATGCAAGCACACACCTGTAATGCAGAACGTATCGTTACTACTGAACTTTGAAAGAGTTCTGTCCTCCTTTTGTTTAATATTAAACCCATAAAATACTATTTTAAGTATTGTAATTTTGTGTCCATCCCCCTTATTTGATATTTTTCATCTTGTCCTGTAAAGTCAGTGTTTTTATCAGCCACACAAACAGTAATATCAAAGTTACTAAACTTTATGATCGAGGTAAGATTAACTTTTCTTAATTTTTTTTAAACAATTTTGTTCCACCTCAAGTACCACGTGATGTGATTGCAAATAACAAAGTACCTTGAACTTTTCATTCAACCTTTATTTAGGCAGGTTAATCTCACTGAGCCTCGAGGACTCATTTACAAGAGAGACCTGGCTACAAACTAAGGATGATGACAACAACAACAATACAGCAAAAGTTTGTGAACTAAAACTAGAAAAAAAACAAAAACAAATAGATAAAAAAAATTGTATCAAATACACATACTTCTGTTAAAAAGTAGATAAAGTTGTTATGACCTTTCAAGTGTCAATTTTCTCAGCTTCCCTTACGTGAAAAAAACGGACATACTTCCGGTTTTCAACGTAAAGGCGTGGCTTCGCTTGTGACGTAACAGGAAGAGAAGGCTCTCGCTTTTATGTGTGTTGTCAGTGTAGAATCAGAGAGATAACAATGCCGGTGAAGAGTCTGCCAGTCCGGGATGGGTCCGTTCATTTCAGTCTGCTTCAGCAGTATTTGGTCCTTCTGAAAAAATACCCGATACTCACCAAATCTGTTACCAGGTGAGTAACTCTGCTCCTGAACCCGCATCTGCCTTATTGCTCCTTTTTCTGCAATTGACTATAAAAAAAGGCGCATTTTCAAATAGATAGTAGAAATACTCTGTATTTCTTTTTATTAGGTTGTTAAAAATATCTAACCCCAACCAGATGTTTGAGTTTACAAAGTCCTCTCAGTGCACTGAGCACACAAAGTTATTCAGCCAATCAGCATCTGGCAGGAGAACCTCCCCTAACAACATCATGATTTTCTTTAATTCAACGTTTTAAAGAAAGCTTGTTAAGTGTCTGATGCCCATTGGAAGCTTTATGTGTGTTATTTCAGTGGCATCCTCTCAGCTTTAGGAAACCTGCTCTCACAGTATTTGGAGGCAAGAAAAAAGTCCAAAAGTGGAGCTCAGGTCAACGACATCGATGTGGCTGGAGCTGCTCGATATGCCATTTATGGGTGAGAACACGAAAAACACACCTTCAGATGGCTATAAGGCAACAAAGTTGTAATGTTGCGTTGTAAATGATAATCATAAAATATAACAGGCACAAAAACATGCTGCAATAAATAAATCTGTTTTTTAGCTATACAGTAATTGTAGTGTTTTTAACTTCTGCATGCTGTTATAGCTATAGTTAAACTTGTTTTTCCCATTCACAGGTTAATAATCACAGGACCAGTGAGCCATTACTTTTACCAGCTGATGGAGGTGTGGATGCCCACCACAGATCCGTTTTGTGTGGTCAAGCGTCTGCTACTGGATCGGCTTTTTTTTGCCCCAGGATTTCTGCTCCTTTTCTACACTGTTATGAACATCCTGGAGGTGGGTTTTCTCTTCAGGATCTGTCCTTCTCTATGAGCCAAACAAAACTATATGACGGCCTTCCACTAAATGCTTGGTGTTTTTTTTTTATACAATAAAGTATTGATTCACATTTTTTTGCAGGATTGATTGAGATTTCAAGACTTGTAGCTCAACCATAACATTTGCACATTTGCCTGCTGTAGATCGATGCTGCAAACACTAAAATAAAAATAACACGCAAAATTAAAGGTATTTATTGCAAACTGTGAAGCGAACCATCAAAGTTTATCTTGAAACACATCAGTTTGAAAGAGTTTACACCTGTAATTTTCTAAATATATGTACAGTACATACAGTACTTTTATCTGAATACTTACTCAACAAATCTGACTAAATATGTACCTGTGCATCTCCATTGTTGTATTTTTACACACAAGATAAATGGAGTGTAATTAGTCAAAACATTTATTTTTTTTAGGCTAAAGGTTGGGAAGACTTTGAAAATAAGTTAAGAAAAAGTTACTGGACAGCTCTGAAGATGAACTGGAAGGTCTGGACCCCCTTCCAGTTTATTAACGTCAACTTTGTTCCTGTTCAGGTATGTCTTTTATTTTTCTTTCTTTTTCTGTCCTCTTAACAAAGAACGAGTCTAAAACTTCCTTCACGTCTGCTGTTTATTCTCCTCTCCGTGCGTTTCAGTTTCGAGTGCTGTTTGCCAACGTGATCGCCCTGTTTTGGTACGCCTACCTCGCATCAGTGAGGAAATGATGCCTCTTAAAGTTTCTTCAACGATTGCTCTGACCGAGGACTGAGAAAACTGAACTTCCTAATGTGCTCAACTGTTGCTTTTCAGATTAATAACGTCTTACATCAGGTTTAAGCCACTTCAACATGCTGCTCTAAAACTTTGGATATGTTACTGTAGCCTTTATGTAAAGTCAAGAGAACAGAATAAAAGTCTTTTTTACAGTGCACTGTCAGATGCTTGTTAAAATAAAACAAAAATATCTAAAAAAAAGTTAAATCTGGTCATCTGGATATAAAAAAAAAAATTGTAGAAATGTCCAGAACATTTTTCTACCTGGATTATTGAGCATGCATCAGGATAAAACAGAAACAAACACCCATTCCTGAAGGAATGCATGTTGCCCACAACTTTTTATACCAAAATTTCAACTAAGCTCAACTGTGCTATGAATGACTCTCAGCTACTACCATGTTAAACTTGCATATTAGTGCCCCATTACAGTCAATAAGCAATAAACTGAAAATTTGTTGTTGAAAATAATTTCAAATCCCATTAAAAATAGTTGAAGAATGCACCAAATAATACACGGCAAGCTCAGTACAGTATACAAGTCATTTAAATTATTTATTAGGAGAAACAACTTTTTAGGTGGGGCTCAGTCCCACCTGATCATCAATAATTCTGTGAACATTGTGCAAATAAAATGTGTGTAAAAATAAACTATATGAACATGGAATGGTTAGTTTTCATACTAAAATAAGACTAAAGAGTGTCCTCAGCCTCCTCTCAGGCGCATGGTCAGGTAGATGGTGCTCATCTCCTTCACGTCGTAGTCCTTCAGTTTTCCGTTCATCATCTCGCGGCCCTCGTGGATCAGCCTCTGCTGGCTCTCAGGGACCCCCTCGGTCTCCTGCACCCTCATCCGGAAGTCCTTCACGGATTCCTCAGGTCTGACGTGGAAGGTCTTCGTCTGGCCCTTCTCATTTTTGAGGAACACCTGGATGGTGGAGGGCCGGGTGACCAGTAGGGAAACCCGCGACCCGGATCTCAGGTTGTAGGAGCCCAGGGTCCTGGAGTCGTCCCCCAGGGAGATCCTCTGGCCGTTATCATAGACCAGTCTCTGGGCCTCTGCGGGCTCCCCCAGCCTCTCCTGGATGCGGCTCTTCAAGGACCCCACGGTGTCCTGAAGGCTCACAGTCAGAGGGTGGGACGTCCCGTCCAACATAGTGATGAAGATCTCCATGATCTAAACCTGAAATAATCCAAGTTTTAGTTTTAAACCAGAAATAATAGTTTGATAAAACTTACTCAAGCCCTACCTTGAAGGAATGATCTGCAGATCTGCACAGCTGGAAGATCAAAGATGCTGCTCAGAGGAGGTTTCAGCTGTTTATGTAGACTGAAGTTGCAGCTCCTCCTCCTCCTCTTAGGGTTCGTTTTCCTTCTCAGTCTCAGTAACTTTCGGTTTCTATTCTCCTAACATGAATCTGCTGTTTGGGTTCCATCAAGTCCCCTGTAAAAAAAACAGGTAGGACGGAGGAACAGCTGATTTTACTGACAGGAAGGAGGTCGGGGCAACAAATATGATGGTGATGATTCATCAGGCCGTGCACGAGAGCGTGTTGCACAGAAACAGAACAAAAAATGAATCAAACACACAGCAGACAAATAAAAACTGAAACTGACAACTAGGCTGAACACAGCTGCAAATTCCACAGTAATTTTAGAAAAATAGATTTTTAAACTAACAAATGTGTCTTCAAAATAATATACAAGATCTCATAAAACCAGTTGTTTATTCATAAAGGTATCAAATGTTGAAGAAATTGCACTTTCTTTTAGGAAAAAATAAAGCAATTTGGAAACCAGACACCTTATTCTCCATACTAACAAGATGTGTGTGTATACACTGTATATATATTTTATTCAGTAGCTTATCAAATCACTTGATGGAGGATCCATCATAACAGGGAAGTCTTTAAAACATATTCTGAATCTGGTCTTTTTAAGATTTTATTACAAACATAAATTAAGTCAACAATGAACAATGCAACTATCACAGCACAAAACAAGAATGTGGGGAACGATGTTCTGAGAAATGACTGTTCTGTATTAACTTGGAAAGATGATTCAAGATAAAACATTGTAACAATCCTTGAATGAGCCAAAACAAAACGGTCTCGTGTTCATCAGTTCTCAGAAGAATCCTCTGGACAGGAGGTTGGTTTGGGATTTACTCGTGCAAAAGTTGAGACAATTTAGACGGTTTTGGATAAGTTCTAGTTGATTTTTGTTTACGTGAATGAAAACCATGTTCATTATTCTGCCAGATATTTTATAACATCAGATTGGAAATGGATGTTATCAAACCTGCACCAGTTTAAAATGTATTAATGAGACCCAAACTGCTCCCATTATCATCAGATTGATGGTACCTCTCTGGATAAAGGCTGTGCATGAAACCAGCTGCCGCTTGTCTTTAAGGGCACTTCCACCTATAGGCAAGGAGGCAGGTTAAGGCTCAGAGCCCTGTTAGGGTTAATGGTCTGCGGCTCATCCAAGGAGAGAGGAGGTGATGTCTTCAAACAGGTCAGCAAGGAGCCAGCTGGTGGAGCAGGAGTCAGAGAGCTGCATGCAACTGTTGGCTGGCTTAAATCTTTGAGGTACAAAAAGTTTTTGCTTAACTTCAAGTTTCTCTTTGTCTTATCGGCAGGACTTAAAAAACGACTCTAAGCAAAAATGTTATTTTACATAGTTTAACAAATAAAAAGACAAGAGCCAAAATGGGGCATCAGGGGAGACAAACAAAAACAGAGACAGCTCAAGACGAACTGAGCTGCAGGTGGCCCGCCAAGGCTTCCTCTTCAGTCTGTTATCAACAAAGGTTTGGTAACAGCTGGACAGCCAGATGGCCGACGCCGGCGTAACCTTGGGGTCTGTACGAACGGGATCATCTCATTCGGATCAAAGTTCTGTTACACAGCAGGAGTTTTCTGTAAGACAAAAATAAAGCCAGTGTTAGAACAATTTGCATTGAATAACTGCACAATTAATTAATGATTGCACTATTGAGCAACTGTTATTCATAGCTCACAAGTTACAAAGTCAAATAAATTTTATTTTCAGTAATCACGATTGTAGACGAGACTAGAAGAATGCACACGCTGTGCTTGATCAGATGTCAGAGTGACCTTGGAATGGCCACATCTAAAAACAATCAGGAATCACTTTCAGGGAGAACACTTACTGACGACTGGCTTTAGGTCAGAGGTCGTAAAGCAAGTGGGTGCACAAGGGACTGTCTAGCCTGTTATAAATGCTCTGTTCAAAAACCTGCTTCTCTGATGGTATTGGGTTGCATTAGTCATGGGCAGTTCACTCAAACAGGTTTAAGAATATTTAATCAAATGTACCATTTACATGGGCATAATTATGATCATGGGTACATTCGATCACAATCCGAATACATTTCAATCCGATAAAATAATTTTGCACATGTAAACATAGCTAATATCTTTTTTAGCAAAGGCCACAATATATTAAACCACATAATGCATTTATCACAACATAGCAGCAGCAGTAAAATAAAACATCTTTACTTGACAAAATAAAATGGATAGGAATAATGTTAAGTAAAATAAAGTAGGTACTTGTATGTATTGTGATGTACAATAAAACCATTACTCTGAATCCTCACAGCTGCATTCAGACTAAAGCTAATTCACTTTTCATTACATCAGTTTCACTTTTCATTACATCAATAGAAACTGAAACCTGCACAACTTTTTTGAAGATGTTTTGCTTCTGATGAGTGTAAAATCTGATACACACATGTCTTGGATTGTCTTTGTGAAACACTGAAATTACCCATTTGATTTCTCAGCATGTGGATTATGACCTCAGCCAGCACATTGGACACATATTGTAGTTCATGGCCTCCTAATTTAAAAACTAAACTAAACTAAAAAAAAAAAAAAAAACTTGCAATGAATCATTAAATTAACCAGAATGAACCCACCAGAATTCTGAGTGTTTCAGCATGGCAGTCCTCTCCTCCCTCTTGGGTAGAGGAATATTTCCTGTGTACAAGAATTTGAAAAAAAGAAGAAAAAAAAAAGTGCTAGTAACTATCCTGTAGCTGCAAACAAACTAAGAAGAGATAAAAAAGTGCACCAATTTTTTTTAACAGGTTATCTGATCATTTAAAAAACAGAACAGATAAAAGTACAGTATTGAAGTTTCTGTTGTACCTGGTGGTGCAACAAAATATTCTTCAACTGTGTGTTTGGCAAGTTTAAGCAGCTCCTGAGCACAGTCGCCTTCCATCGCTGTGTCGTCCCTCAGATATAAAGATCTGTGTGGATAAAAACCAATCACATCAGAAAAAAATATATATAAAAAGGCTTTTTAATTTATAATGGTAACTTCTAGCGTTACTCAGAACTACCTGTCCTCCAGAACTGAATCCATCGGTTCAACTCCTGATGTGTCGACCACGAGAAGCTGATCTGCAAACTGGATGGCCTTTTCCAAACAGGCCAGGCCTTGTTTGGTGCGGAAATCAACCAAAGCCAGTCGCTCCAGCTTGTCCACCAGATCAGCAGGAACTACGGCAGGCTGTGAAATCAACACTGTGTTTATTAGAG
The DNA here is from genome assembly GCA_031762415.1 of Simpsonichthys santanae. NCBI lineage: Eukaryota > Metazoa > Chordata > Actinopteri > Cyprinodontiformes > Rivulidae > Simpsonichthys > Simpsonichthys santanae. The sequence continues at coordinate 18,281,933 of JARVLU010001462.1, forward strand.
CCGTGTGTGTGAAAGCTTCTCTCAACCATCACTGCTAAAAATTACTTGTAAAATGTGCTTGTTGTCGGAGAAAACATAATCCAAGATGCACAATAAGTGAAATACAAATACTGTACGGTAATTTACATGTAGTACTGTAATTTACATGTACTGTATTAGTCAAGCTCTGTGATCTCTGCTGTTGTGCAATTTCAATTTTCATTTCATGCAATTGGAACTGTGATGCAGAGACAAAAAAAAAAAAACAACTTAAGGACACACCCCAGTAAACTAACATCAACCCTGTCAGTAAATGTTACAATGTTCTTCTTCTTTTGTCTTTCCCTCTTCAGGGGTCACCACAGCAGTGTTGCCAGGTGTACAATAATTATCGTATTTGTACAACAATTTTTCCCTCTGTACGATCAATAATCCAGAAAAAGGCCAAAAATATGATAATTTGACCATTCCGTGAATGTGTAGTTGTAATCGGTTGGCATCAGCCAGTCGCAACTGTCTGTCGGGAGTTTTTTTGTGAACCCTGAAGGGGTTCAAGTCCCTGTGCTTTTCTAAATGTTATTTTGGTTATGACGGGTGTACGATAATTTCCCTCAAAATACGATAATTTTATGTCTCTAGTACGATAATCCT
>JARVLU010001462.1:18295009-18309584 GCA_031762415.1 Simpsonichthys santanae
TCATGCCGTAGTTCATACCATAGTTCATGGCATAGTTCATGCCATAGTTCATGCCATAGTTCATGCCATAGTTCATTGCATAGTTCATTGCATAGTTCATGGCATAGTTCATGCCATACTTCATGCCATACTTCATGCCATAGTTCATTGCATAGTTCATGGCATAGTTCATGCCATAGTTCATGCTACATAGTTCATTGCATAGTTCATGGCATAGTTCATTGCATAGTTCATGGCATAGTTCATGCCATAGTTCATGCCATAGTTCATACCATAGTTCATTGCATAGTTCATGCCATAGTTCATGCCATAGTTCATACCATAGTTCATGCCATAGTTCATGCCATAGTTCATGCCATAGTTCATTGCATAGTTCATGGCATAGTTCATGCCATACTTCATGCCATAGTTCATGCCATAGTTCATTGCATAGTTCATGGCATAGTTCATTGCATAGTTCATGCCATAGTTCATTGCATAGTTCATGGCATAGTTCATGCCATACTTCATGCCATACTTCATGCCATAGTTCATGCCATAGTTCATGCCATCATGTTTTGTTTATCCCTGCTTCAAGCTCCAGTTCTGCTCCTGCCACCTCACCACGCCCACTCTGTTCCTCCAGCGCAATCACGCAACTGTTCAGCTCACTACTTAAGCTCCTGTCACTCGCTCGTTGCCAGATTATTGAACTCCTTTGTGTTAGTAGATGTCCAGTGTCCCTACCATGGCTTTGCCTGTCTCTCCTGTTTAGACCCCTCGCCTGTCTCCTGGTTTCCTGGTCTTGCCTGACCCTTGCCTGTTCTGGATTCTGCCTTTTTATGGTGCTGACTCTGTTTATGATTATCATGACTACACCTTTTGGATCACGATTTGGATGTGGATTCGGATTTCTGCGCTACGGTTCTCGACCCAAGCCCGTTTTACTGGACCTCACTCCTGGACAATCCTTGGAACTGTACTCTACATTATCACTCAGGTCCTGCCTGCTCACAGCTCATGATGTGAACCTTTCCAACCATCTGAAGGATTACCTCTCGTACTCGACTGAGAAGGTTAGTGATTGACAATATTATTATCGTCTGAACCTTCACAGTCCAGCCAAGTTCACTAACTCTCTACCTCTTCAGATTGGATCCGTGCCCGGAACCAGACCTCCAACACCAGCAGCGTTTATCAATAAATAATTTGAACCATTCCTGGTGTTCAGTGTCGTGCATGAATCCTAAAACCCAATCTTGCCAGATTAGCTACAGAACGTACATTTTCTGTGAAAAAGAGGCGGGAAGGCTTAGAACTAAACGACTTTGCTGAAGAAGCTAAAATGGACATGTTAAAATTTCACGAACCAAAAACGCAGCCCAAATTGTCAAAACAAACATCAAAATGAACAAAACTGGCTAAAAGCTAAAAGTAGGAAAATGGTTGCTCAAAGCTAAAAGCAGCTAAATAATAGCAAAACGTAGCACAAGTTAAAAAATAGAGCAAATATGCTTGAGCAGCTTTTAAAACGAACAATATTTTTCAAGTTAATGAAGAAATCTGGATGTAGTTCAAAGGGGGGGAGGAGTAATTGCAAATTTTGATATTCCACAGAATCCCACATTAAAAGATCTGAACAATGTTGCTGAAATAGCAAAAAAAAAAAAAAAAAAAAAAAAATTACTGTTCCTTTTTTTTTTTTTTTTTTTTTTTTTTTAACAACAAATGAGAATTATATTAAAGAAAGTGTTACATACATCCGTAAAATGCCCTGGAGATGATTTGATATTTCATGCTGTCACAGAGCAGCTTCAGAGGAGTCCTACAGAAAACAAGAAGCACAGATTATGTTACTTGTGTCAAAGAAACACACTCACTCCAGTCTCTTTCTTAAAACACTATCATTAAACTGTCATTAACCAGTGTTTTGCTGCATGTCACTTCTCATATTTCCCTGCATGAATAATAGACCATTTCAGATGTTAAAGCTTATTACAGGGCTGAGGCTGACCTTTCATCAAATGATAAACTGTCTTGCAAAATAAATTGGCTCAGCATTTGTCTTTTTTCTGTCATGCTTATCAGCTAATTCGCCCAACACATTATGTTTCCACTGATTTAAATGCCAAATGATAGTCCTCTGGGTAGTTGCTCGGTTCTTGTGTTCAGAATCTATTTGCAGTTTCTGTAGTGCCCTTGAGCCCTGGCCCTCCCGAGTCCCCCGTCACATCAAAAAGAACTCGGTCTAGCCCTCGTTCCTTCCTCACCTCTCGTAGTTACAGCCTTTATGTGCAACACCATCAGAGAAGCTCCCCTGAGAGCAGGAGGAACACGACGACTTTACGAGTGTGGGGTGCCACATCGACGCTCCGTGATCCATCAGATCCGGAGGAGTCACTGCGTGCAAAGACACACACCTCATTATCACTTTAAAGCACCACGCTGCTCAGGCTTGTGAGAACAATTAGATGATGTGAAACACAGATGTAAACACTCTGGCACAAGCAGAATCGTGACCTGCTTAAAGCACTTCAAAGTAAAGTTTGCATGAGATTTATTCCTGTTAGATCAAAGAAGAAATTTTTTTTTTAATCAAAGATGAACAGTTTGAAAGCACGAACATGTCAAACTGCACAACCCCAATTCTGAAAAGTTGTGAAAAATGTCAGCAAAAACAGTCTCATAAACTCATATTTTATTTGAACAGCAACGTAGTAAACAGAGAAAATGTTTGAACAAAAAAAAGTAACATGTTTTAGAAGTAAAATCTTTCAGCTGTCTCCACAGCATCATCCTACTCCATCTCACTCTGTCCTCACTCTCTGTCCTTCCTCTCTAATCTCTACATGTCCAACATCCTACCAGTATACCCACAGTCCCTCCTCTGGACATGTCCAAACTAGAGCCCGACTATTTGATATTTTGATATTTTAGGCCGTTACAGGCATTTGGGGACTTATCATATTGGTGATAATTTATGCACAGATATAAACACTGGGAACCAGTCATGCACTTACATGTTAAAGACATATTTGTACAATGCATCCAGCAGAGGGTGCATGCAGACACGAAGTCATGGCCGTTCACTTACATTTCACTTTCAGCACAACTGAAGCAGGGAACAACTGCATAGCGTATTCTGCTGAACAGAGCTAGGTAAGTTTATTTTTTACTGATCTATAAAATAAATCAGTAATAATAAATTATCTTTAATCCTCCAACCTGCTACGTGCCTCTCTAGTTAGCAAGCTAACTTTTAAATAACCTAGCATAGGCTATTGTCTTGTAAAACTTTAACCAGAGCAATTAATTTAATGTAGAGATAAAATATATCAACGTTAGTAACGTTATTGTTGTTGTCCTCAATGAAATGAGATGATTTGTTTGAAATATTTACTTTTCTGCTAAGAATAAAGAAACTCTGCTGCAGACAATACTAATGAGGCCTTCACCACATATGACTGACTGTATAAACAATGAACAAGGAAGGGCGTTTCTTTGTTTAATTTATATTTTTGTAACACCCTTGATAACTTCATGCTGAATAGTGGAAGATATAAAATGTGAATGCACGTTAGGAAGACTGTTTCAGGACTTCAAGTGTTAAAACAGGTTTAAAAGTAGCCGTTTACTTTGATTCTTTGGGGTGGACGAAGCACAAAAAAATTCAGCCGATGGTCCAAACCATCTCAGTTTGGCCTCGCTAACTTGATCTCCCAGTTGTTCAACCTGTGCTGCACCTCTGATGATCTCATTCCTATTTATGGCATCAACATATCTCAAAAAGAAACGATCAGGGCAACAAAAGGCTGTAAATATAAGTGGTACAAATAAGAAGATGCTGGAGGAGCATTTTGCAATGAATTGGAATAATTGGCAACATGTTCATAAGGGGACTGGGTATAACACAGATAGGCTGCACCAATCTGTAAAAAAATGTGTTCAAAAATAGTTAAACAATTTCAGAAGAAAGTTTCTCAGTGGAACATTGGGAATACTTTGATTTTTTTCCTTCATCTACAGTTGAAAATATAATTAAAATACAGTATACTTCTTTAATCTGGAGAACTCTGCCCAAAGGACAAGGCTGAAACTCAATATAGGATGCTCGAGATGTTTGGGACTCTCAGGCGGCACTTCAAAAAACAGGTCTGATTCTGTTCTGGACGTCACTGGAGCTCGTGAGCTTTAACCACATCCCAGCTAAACCTGGGGGACACTGAGACCAAGTGAACCATTATCCGCCCCTCATTTGTTGAGGTGGCTGCCTTGAACTGTGGCCTCAAGGCTGTTGGTGCTTCTCGCGGTGGCCATCCTCAAACTCGACAATGGACACCCGGGTTCTGGGGCTCTCTGTTTACCGATCAGTCTACATTCCTACTCCCTTCCCTATGGCCATAAATACCGGGTAGTGACCAAAAGAACAAGATCGTGGATACAGGTGGTTGAAATGAGTTTCCTCTGCAAGGTAGCTGGACTCTTCCTTGGAGATAGGGTGAGAGGTTCAGTTATCCAGAAGAGACTCGGAGTACAACCGCTGCTCCTCCACATCAAGAGGAGCCAGTTGAGGTGGTTCAGGCATCTGGTAAGGATGCTGCATAGGTGCCTCTCTAGGGAGGTGCTTTGGGCATGTCCGACTGGGAGGAGGCCCCAGGGAAGATCCAGGACACGCTGGAGAGACTACATTTGCTAGCTGGCCTAGGAACGCCTTGGAGTTCTCCCTTAAGAGCTGAAAGAGGAGGCTGTGGAAAGAGATGTCAGGGCCTCCCTGCTCAAGCTGCTGCCCCCGTGACCCGACTTCGGAACAAGCGGAAGATCATGGATGGATGCTGCTATCCAGATAATGTCTTTTTCAAGCAAGACCTTGTATATTTTAGCAAGATAATATTAAACATGCTGCATCATTTACAACAGCATGGCTTCATAGTAAAATAATTTAAATGTTTGATATGTTTATTCTGTTCTATTGCAAATAAAATACGGGCTTGTGAAAATGGAAAACTGTTTAATTCTGTATTTAACTAGCACAGCAGCTTGGTGGTTAGCACTGGTGCCTCACAGCAAGAAGTTCCTGGGTTCAATCCCCAGTTTGGACCTGGTGTATTTCTGTGTGGGGGGTTTGCATGTTAGTGTGGGTTTTCCCTGGGTACCCTGGTTTCCACCCACAGTACAAAAATATGCATGTTGGGCTGCCTTCAGGCCCAGGCCCCCCTTGCAAAATAGAACTACAACCTCAGAGGAATTTGCCTGGTTTATATTAATAATAATTTTACACAACATCCCAACTTTTACAGAATCAGGGTGGTAGAGGCTAGATTACTAGGGGGAAAAAAGCAAGATGAATACAGTAAGCGCTTTCCCAGCTCCGCAGCCAGATTTGATCAATCGCCCTATCAGCTGTTAAAAGGTTATTGCAGTCAGGAGGGTGTGACGCAGTGTGGCATTAATAACGCTGTACATCGATAAACATTGCCAGAGGTGCAGGTCAGCCCAGGAGGATATTAGAATAGGAGATTAAAGCAAGGCAAGCTGACAGATGGACTGACGAGGCGAGGCGTGACAGTGTTACAGCTGCTTCCTGTGAGTGAGGGCGATTCTTCTTGACAGCAGCACGGCCTCCTGGGCACAACCTGGCTCCCTGTTTGGGAGGTGGACTGTCCACTCAGTTCAAGGGAGAAAGAAGAGGTCAGATGGAGACGATGGGTTACAGTCACTGTAACAAACAATGAGCAACATTTTCATCAAAAATGCATCAGTCCCCTCCACTCCACCCCTTCTGGCTACTGCGTCGTTCAGGTTGCTTCTAAGAAAAGAAACCCACCGAATTCTGATTGGCTGTTTGGAAAAATTATGCGGAAGACATAATCCGTGGCTTCATCCTCTTCTTTGTCGGAGACAGAGTCTGAGGAGCTGGATCCTGGAGGTACCCTCTTCTTCAGTTTAGGAAATACCTTTCCCTGAAAATAAATTAAAGCCAACAACAAACATGTTCAGCTGTTAGAGCGCACTCGAAACACCCTTTTTGCTCACACGACAAGTGCCTGCATGAGTCATCTCATTAATGGAGTTTGAACACATGTGGCTGTTTATTATTATTTGATTAAGCTCACAAAAGCACCTATTCCTATGGGTAGGCCTGTATTGTGTGTCTGTGCTGAGAGTGCATTAAACACACAGTCATCTGTATCACTAAAGGCAACACAGCAACAAGGAAACTGATCCGTTTCCGAACCCAAACGTCTTTTTCATCGATTCCTCGATTAGATGAGTCGGTTTAACGTTTAAGTTATGTTTCCTGGAGGAATGCCAATTTTGAGCTCATATTGTGTTCTGGATCAGAGTGAGAGAAAGGCGTGCTGACCTTTCCCCTCTGGGACCAAAGCGGCGGGTCCAGCTGACCATGGGGGAGCAGGCCGTTCTCCAGGCAGGACAGGAACTGGAGCAGATGGCCTCCTCTGGGGAATCGGAGTGGAGGTCTCTGGATGCCATCCTGGCTGACCAGCACCACCGTCCCCCCACTGTCCACTACAGGAAAGACATACACATAATGATCTATCAGATTACATCTATTGGCTACATGTGATCTATGTCCCAATGAAAATAACTTTAAAGTAGGGTGTTCAAGTGCAGGGCTGTACCTTGTTGATGACAGTGCAAATAAACTATCTCCTCTAGAGGGATTGTCATGGCGTAGTCCCAGTACACGCTGCAAAACAATAAATGAAATAAGTTGTCAGTAAAACCACCAAATCATTAGATATGCACACATCTACAACAGATTAACTATTGAAGTCAACCTCAACAAACTGACTTGAATATTAAAAAATGTAACGATAGTGTTGTAGTAGCATTCCTTCATGGAGTGATAGGACTTTATAATTAGATACGTTTAGATTAAGTAAAAATATCAAAAGAGACCTCAGTTTCACAATAAATGACACAAAGATGTTATAAACAAAAATGCTGTAATCATTTGTAGTAAAAGAAACCCTGCACAGACATAACATGACGTGGTTTTTGCAGGTTTTAGAGAAATGTCTGACGGGGTTGCAGCCAAGAAAGCATCTGCTGGTGTGCTGAAAATAGGCTTCTTCAGATCAACAGCAGTTATCCAACCCTCTGAGCGACAGACCAACACGCTGCATTATTCAGTAATACCCAGGTGCCAAAAAATAAATAAATAAAAAACGCACAGCCAATCAGAATAAAAGACGATATCCAGCAGAGGCACTTTACAAGTTCTGTGCTCTTGGTGTGAGGAGGATTACAGAAAATATCAAAAGCAGGTTTGCTCTGCATGTTTATTCTAATCATGATCATCTATTCTCTGGTGGTTCATGACTGACTAACAATGTCTGTGTGTGTGAGAAATTTTAATGAAGCTCAGAAAATATTCAGTGGATGTACATCTACAATAGAATTACTTTTGGATTCGCCCTAATTCAAGAAGGCCAGCACAGCCCACTGACCTTAAAAACACAAAATAGACGTAACTTGGTAAATTTTACAGATGTTGAGCTAAAACGTACTGAAGTTGTAGCTTATTGTTCTGAAGGTGGAGAGATTGTGCAAGATTTTTCTTTGAAATTTTGCTTTTAAGTATTTGGAGTCAACACTGAATATATTTTAATAACACTTTGAGAAAACTATCACTGGATGTATATTCATTTCAAGATGGCTGCCACACTTAATCAGCATTAGATGACTGACTGTGCAGATTTTAGCAAACATGTGACGTGATAGTAGCTGAGTGTTTCTCAGCACATTCTCTGAGTGTGACGTCTCACAATAACGCACGAGACTGTGCATGTTATTTCCACAATTAGACCAAAACAACTTTCTAAATGAAGTATGATTTTAGTCTAAAACTCTGGCAGGAAAAGTGGTGGGCATTTTCTTATTCCTCTCAGGAAGGCTAGGCGTTTGATATTTGACCTGCGTTCGTAGTCCAAGTCTCCAACGGAACCGTTCATGAGCTGATTGGGTGTCCACTTTAGTGTCATGATGTCAGCAGTCTGATGCAAGGAGAGGTAACCTGGGATAGCCTCCATGTCATCCCTCTGAAACACAAACCAGCACAGATGTTTAGAACATCATGTGAGACATGTGAGGACAAAGTGTAAGAAAAGGGTTCGGAAGCTGAACTCGGTAAGATATATTTACCCCTCTTACACAAAAAGCAATTGTTTTAAATGCGACAGAGACAAAGTGTAATTTTAAAAACACAGCCATAGCACAGGCTCCTGAAGCATTTATTACCGTATTTTCTGGACTACAAGTCACACTTTTTTTCATAGTTTGGCCAGTTCTGCGACTTATAGTCCGAGGCGAGTTATATACATTTTTTTTTTTTCCCACTATTCACGATGCAATTTTTGACTTACGCGTTAAATGTTCATTCATACCGACGTGAACCAAAGAGTAAACATCAGCGTTCGCAGCTGCTAGAAGGCCCTCTGACCCTCCAAACATTCACTTAGAGACAACTGAGAAAAACGTAACACAAGTAAAATGCCCCCAAAATTATATGGATTAAGATTGGTGAATTTACCAGTAACTTGCTTATTGGACTCGTTGGCTTATTGTGTTAAGTAAGCCTATTCAGGATCCCAGATATGTTCTGTGTGTTAGTGTTATTTCAGGTTAAATGTCTGTTCTTGCACTTTGTGAAATGCATGTCTAAATCAACGCGACTTATACTCCAAAGTGACTTATATATGTTTTTTTCCCTCTTCATGAGGCATTTTTTGACTGATGCGTCCTATACTCCGAAGTGACTTATGGCCCAGAAAATACGGTATTTAAATCAACACTTTATTACTATAATACATTATGTCAGATTATTTATGAGTAGGTTTATTTTTAGGTGTTGAAGAAGGGTCAGAGTGTTACCGGTTGTACGAGCACGTTGTTCTTGCCGAAAAGCAGCGTCGCCCTGCTGTTCTGATGCAGAGACTCCACGTATTCGCGAGCTGACGGGGAAGGGGAAGGCCGCTCATCCATGCTGCTGCTGGAGTGTCGCTTCTGGATCTGCGTGGACACAAACAACATCGAATCGAAGAGCACAGCAATGACTAACACATGCTTGTTCATGTGCACCAGTGCAGCTGCCCCTAAAGACCAGTGTTGTTTTACCGAGAATGTTCACAACCACCAAGCACAGCAATAACACAACTGGGAAAAAAGTGCCATGAACTGTAAGGAGGGCTGAAGCGACCCGGTTCATAGCAATTGAATGAGTAAGAAGGGCCCAGATACACTCTGTTCCCTCTCCTGTCACACTCTGTTCTTCACTTGATGCATCCCAAAACCAAATGTCTGCCTGTGCGTGTGAGCTGATCTGAGCAGATAGAGGCTGAGATTTTTATACTTACACACAACGCAGGTCTCTTGGTGGGAGAATCCTGTCTGCAGAGGCCACTGTGGATGCGATGTCTCTGAACCAGCTCGTCAGCGGACGGGTCTGTCCAGAAGTGATCAGCCGTTTTCATCTTGGTGTACTCCAACGCACAAGGTCCGACTGTCACAAAGAAACCGCACAGTGAGACGGGCCTAACGTAGTCAGCTCTGCAAGATCTTAAACATTACAGAGTGTGCTCTGAAAATAAGATTTGACAGAAATGTCATTCTTTATGAGTGTGAAACCAGTCAGGCTTGAGCAGATTGGATAAATGGCACAAAAGCTGCAGTGAAAGAAAGAAAAGATGCTACAATGTTCTAGTCTGCGTGTTTTCTGATCATAAATGTATCACGAAACGTAAGCTATTCTGTTTTTGGTTGTTTTCTTTGTGGCAATGCTTCTTGGCAACAAACTTATTCTGTTGGAAAGTCTGTTTAATATCTTATAAATGTTGCCATGACGTTAGGAAAACGCAGCTGTGGATGTAGCAGTAGCATTGAGTTTTTGGGCTGCTCCCACAAAAAAACGTGCCAAATCTTCTCTGCTAATGCCAAACAGCTTATTTTGCTATTGACTCTTGTTTGTTTGTTTTTTTTAATTGAATGATTGAAGTCCGACAAACAAACCATATAGGCAATTTAAGAATTTATTCATTTAACAGCAGTGATCCTGAGGTTATGGGTTCAAGCACAGGTTTCGTCAGGACGTGCATTTGGCCTAAAAGCAATTGCCAAATCTTCTCACTCACATGAAAGAACAACAGCATTCATTTAACAGCAGGGGCCTTGGTATCATGTGGAAGAACCATACACAGACTCCTCATGGTGCACTGCAGCTTGGTCGCACACTAATGTGGGGATGGCATCCCATTCTTTAACCAGCATTTGCCTCAAGTTATACAAGGTGATTGTGTTGGTCAAACACGGCGTACTAAAGACAATCCCCCAGGTATTCAGTAAGGTTGAGGTCATTCCATGCGCTCTAATGTCAAATTCTGGAGGTAATCTCTGAAAGTCATGTGAATGTTGCCATTTTAGAATACAGTATAAGGTCAGGTCTCAGCCTATTGGGATGTTGGATTGCCACTTGTCAGCATCTAAAGCAGCTCAAAGTCAATAGCTGAACAAGCTGTTTGGCACTGGCAGAGAAGATTTGGCAAGTTTTTCATGGACACAACCCACACACTCAACTCTGCTGCTCCATCCACAAATGCATTTTCTTAACAAACGTGGCACAATTTAAAAGGAAATGAGTTTTCAGATGATATAAGATTCACTGCTAGGAAGCATAGTTTCAAAGAACTGAACTAAAAATGTCCTCACGCCCTTATTTTTTGCCCCATGTTTATAATATTGGATCATGACAAAGAACAAGCCAGCTTCTTACAACTTCAAATATTATTACCCAACAACGATGCCAGAATAGGTCCATCTACAAGGTCCATGAGGAAAGCTTCTTTCTCATAGTATTTACTGGAAGAAACATGTGAAAAGGGAAATTCTGAGAAGGCATATAAACCTTGTAACACTGCTAAAGAACGTGTTCTCCATCTTCTATACACACCTGCTGTTCTCCACCAGGTAGAGGACGATCTTATCCAGCACTTTCTCGAACAGAGCAGTCCTGATCCACAGGTTCTTGACTCCCGGTGGGTTGAGGCTGGGCAGCCGGGGCATCTTCCGAATACCGTCTTGACTTTGCATGCTTTGGCTTCGTCTGCAGAGGAGAACAGCAGCGACATTAAGCATTAATTATTTAGAAGCTTAGAAAAGGGAAAATCTGAACAGAGACAACTGATCAGACAAGCAGCCGTTTGTTTTCATCATTCGGAGAATGAAACGGGCTTTGATGCAGATCTTTTTGAAGTCTGCGGTGACGTGTAATAACAGGCTGAGATGTGTGCGACTCTCACTTGGTCTCCATGATCTGTTCCAGCTCCTGGGCCTTCCTGCAAAGCTCTTCAGCTGGGGGGAAGCTTTTCCCCACCTTCATGAAGAGCGCTGCTATCTTGTTGCTACGCAGAAACCCCGCCGCTCGCCGTTTCAGCCCATGCAGAACACAAGCCTCCACCGCAGCTGTGTGGACAGAAGTTGGAAAATCTGCTTTTTATTTGATGAGTGCAAGGACAAAGGACACAAGAACTCATCAGAAACAGCATCATCGTGAGAAAACAACAGATTTTAGAACAACTCAAGTTCTCTTGAATATTTTTGTGCTCGGATGAACAGTAAAAACCATTCGGCTGAATCCTTGTGACTTTTGTTTTTACTAGTGTAAACTCAAGGATTTCACGTTCTCCAAATGAATTCTCAGGATCTGTTCAATTTATTGACTCCTTCATCTAATCTCTGTAAACTGCTCCGGACACACAGGTTGATGACGCTTTCTTTACTGATGCTTCCATTTTGGGCCTATATGGCAGCGCCTGGTTGTCGTGTTGACATTTGAATTTTCTGTCAGGGATAATCCTGTGGCTCTGCTCACATGGGGTCAGAAGGAAGGCTGGGGTTGCCATGGCAACCCCTGTTGATAGAGAGATGGAGCTCTGGGAGAGATGAGCCGAGGGAGGGGCGGCGAAAACTTGTGACAGTCGTGATCTCTTTTTTTTTTTTCCAACTGTCCTCGCTCAAACGAACAACTTCCTTCTCTCCTTCACTCTGGTGCTCTTTTTTTAAATTATTTTTTAATTTCCTGACTGTTTTTTTTCCCTCACTCCGACCTTCCTGCACCGCTCGCTCCTCATCTCACGTCATTACAGGAGCAAGAAGGTAAATGTCAGAACAAGGAGACCCATTAAAATGTCTCGTTGCTCATGCCTGTTACCCTTATCAACTTTTATAAGTGGCCTCAAACGAAAAAAGTGCATTAACAAAGTCCCAGCCTTTTCTGCCTTTTACAAAAAAATTTAACTAAGAAAAATTGTCAGTCACAACTGCATCAAAATAACAAAGATGTTTAGTCAAGTCCACAGACCAGCATGGGAGATGTTCATTTCTCTTTCAGCAAGGGGAGCTTATTCACAAAAAAATAAATAAAAAAATAATCCCAACCAACGGAAGCAGAAGCCGAAACCAGCAGGCTAACATGCCACAAAGCACAAGTGCATCATGGACCAGTCCTATGGAGTCCCACCTGCTGAAAACAGCCAATGCAGAAAATTGCTCCCAATCTTCTGGTATCTGTGGCAACCGAGGCTGTGAGAGTCTGCCGCCTGTGACACGCTGCTGACCAACTCATCATTCTGATAAGCCACCAAATCAACAACAAGCAGAGCTAACCAGGTGAAAACAAAACTGTTGATGGCATTTTTTCATCTAAACCTGACAATAAAACAGAACAGCTGCCAATAGACAGTATAGAAAAAAATGTGTAAAAAATGTTTTTCCTGCCATTTTTTGTAGTACTTCTGTAGTGAGTAAACCACCTTCCTGAATTCCCGTTTGTCAGTTTTAAAAGAAACCAGGCTCGAGTGGACGTGGCTTTTATCTGTTTCACCGGCAGGAAGTGATTAAATCTGTTCACAGATAACAAAACAACAAGCAACATTACAGAGATTTGTTTTTAAATGTCATTACTGGTAGACTGTAAGAAAAAAACAACTGGTTAAAATTACCTACAATTTCTTGAAAGATCATCTAAGCTCAGCTTTTGTAAATAATTATGGAAATGTAGCCATTTTGGTCAAAACTTAAAAATAATGTCTGAATCAGAATCAGAATGCTTTTATTATCCTTGCACAATGAAGTACATCAAAATTACTTTCTGTACAGCCGTCCTAAAGATGGACAGAAGTGTACAGGGGGTTGCAGCTTCCAAGATGTGCTACCCCTGTTGCTTAGGTAAGAAAAAGAGAAGAAAACATGAGTAGAGAGGTATAAAAAAAGGATCTCTCACACTGTGTCCTTCACAGGTCACGGTTTGAGGCACCAAAACAATCTACCACAGCAAAGCAACTATGCAGATGACACAGTTGTTAATTGTTGAGCTAAAACAGTTGCCAAGGTTTTCCAGCTTTTGCAATCTGTTTTTGACAACATCCAGTCAGATTTGTTCCATCTCAAATTTGTCCTAACAAGCTTGACAAAACCAAAAGCATGCTTTTTTCACAGGAAGTCAGTCCCAGCAGTTTTCCCTCTGATTTTATCCTCAAATGGTGTCTCTACTGAATTTTTTGATTCCTATAAATATTTGGGTATCTTGGTTGACTCGCATCTCTCTTTTAAGCTCCACGTGGAAAACCTAGTAAGGAAACTGAAAGTTAAACTGGGTTTCTTTTTCAGAAACAGATCCGGTCTAACTCTGAACGCTAGGAAACGTCTTGTATCTGTGACTTTCCTTCCCTCCATTGATTATGGTGACATTATTTACATGGATGCTCCTACAAGCACCCTGCAGATGTTGGATGCTGTATACCATGGTGCATTAAGATTCATAACTGGCTGTGATTATCGTACCCATCACTACACCCTGTACTCACTGGTTAACTGGACATCATTTGCTTCAGACTCTCCCACTGGTACATTTTCATCTTTAAATCACTTCTTGGTCTGCTGCCTTCACACATCTCCTACATATCTGTGTGAGTGCAGCTACAGCGTGCGCTCTCAGGACATTATTACCTGCAGTGTCCCCTCAGTGAGAACTAAACTAAGTAAAAGCGCCTTCTCCGCTCCTGTTTCCTGGAATAAAAGATCTGAAGCTCTTGTCCTTGACCTCTCTAAGTAGCTTAGCTGTTTTTTTTCGCCATTTTTTCCTTTTAATTATCCTATTAATTACCATTTTATTTTCACTTGTTAAAAAAAAAAAAAAAAGAAGTTTGTATGCATCCTTTATGATTGTCTATTGTTGTCGTTGTCGTCCACTGTTGTCTTCACTCTTTATTAAAATTCAGGTCTCTTGTAAATTCATTCAACCTTTATTTAGGCAGGTTAATCCCACTGAGCCTCAAGGACTCATTTACAAGAGAGACCTGCTTTCAACAAAAAATTATGACAACAGTGAACAAGAGTGACAACAATAGACAATCATGAAAGAGGCATACAATTTTTTTTAACAAGTTAAAATAAGATGTCAAAAAAGTAGCAAAAACAGCTAGATTATAAGGCAAATGTAAACACCTTCACTGTCCAGTTTTAAAACTCTTTTAAAAACACATTTTTACTCACTGGCTTTTAGCACAGACTGAATTTGTTC
>JARVLU010001462.1:18337188-18348779 GCA_031762415.1 Simpsonichthys santanae
CTTTGCAGGTGTTTTGAGTTAATTAGCTGATTAGAGTGTGGCACCAGGTGTCTTCAATATTGAACCTTTTCACAATACAGTATTCTAATTTTCTGTGATACTGAATTTGGGGTTTTCATTAATTTTCAGTTTTAATCATCAACATTAAAAGAAATAAACATTTGAAATACATCAGTCTGTGTGTAATGAATGAATAATATAAAAGTTTCACTTTTTGAATGGAATAACTGAAATAAATGAACTTTTTCATGATATCCTAATTTTATGACCAGCACCTGTATTTACCCAAAAAAAACATTTGAGTTGATGTCGCTCTCTATTTGCCATCTGACACTAAGACGTTTCATTTTGTATTTGTATTTTATTATCACCTGCCACCAACAGGTAGGCAGTAATGTTAAAGCTTGTGTTTGTATGTGGGTTTTTGACTGTCTGTTAGCAAAATTAGTTGTGAACCACTGGAGAAATGTTAATGAAATTCTCAGAAAACAATCCTCACCTTTATATTTACCTGATTCAAGATGGCCACTACAGCTAATCCACCTCAGCAAACACAAAATTCAACATAACTGATTCAGTTTAACAGCTGTAATTTGATGTGGTAGTAGCTGAGGGTCGTTCCCAGCACACACTCTGCTAACAGATCACAAGTTTTTTTTGTTTAAAACTGTCGTGCAAAGTAACAAGTTTGACTTTAAACGTGTCGGAGTATGATGATCGCTGAATGACCCTTCTTTATTAACGTTGTGTGAGCATCCAAAAGCATTCATGAAATGTGTAGCTTTTTTTTAAATTTTTTTTTACTTGAGCTGTTTTCCACCTTTTCTCAGTATATCATCGTGAGCTCCCTGCTGAAAACGCCGCCCCTCACGCTGTTTGATTACAAATACCCAGACTGGAGCATCACAGTTGGATACATCATTGGCTTCTCGTCCTTCATGTGGATCCCCATCTACATGGTCTACAAGCTGGTGTGGACCCCCGGATCCCTGAAACAGGTCAGTGGATTAAAAGAAGTCCAGACGCAGCCTCCAAATTTAAATAACTGCTTCTTGCCTTGTTTTCCTCAGAGGTTGGCGGTGTGTCTGAGACCAGAGAGGACCATCCCTGATGTCCGCGCAGACGACCTCAACGTGTCCGCTACGTCGCAGAAAGATATAAACAACTCTGTATGCTTGTAAAGTCGTTTTCAAAGATTTATTAGTTGTTAAACCTGAGACTGTTGATGATGTCAAACATGTCAGTTCTCTACGTACAGTCTGGACACTTTGTGGAAAGGTAAAGGCTGCCACAGGTGCATCTCAAAAAATTAAGAGTACTGTATTGTGAAAAGTTTGTATTTTTTGTCAGTCATTTCAGAAATAAAGGCCTGAAATATTTCATATAATAAATCTATATAATATGAGATTCACGTTCTGAAATGATTGACAAAAACATTGACGTTTTTCCACAATATTCTATTTTTTTGGATGCGCCTGTATATTTGTATTTTCAAGAGGAACTGAAATAGCAATAGTTACCTTTTCTCTCTATCTGTGATTTGGACCAGCAACATCCAAACAGTTTATTGCTTGCTGATACTTTCAGGTGTAGCTGTTGTGGTCGTGGAGGTCAGTGGTGCGTTCAGTGGTCTGTCTGTACTCCCATATAAAGAAAAGTTTGTCTAACTCCATTTTGTGAAGGATCTTTCCAAGTCTGACAACATTTTCTTTATTTGTTCCAATAATGCTGCTCAACGAATTGTTAACAACTTAGTTTTTGTTTTTTTGTTTTTTTTTAACAAATGTATCCATCATAAGTTAAATAAGGAACATTATAAACATGGACGAAAATGTATTAAAATACCTTTAGTTATACTAAGTATTGCTTTACAATCTAGCATTAGATGATTTGAACTGTTTATGTTTGACATTTTAATGTTTTTATGTATGTTTTTGATCCTAATCTTCTTTTCACTACAGCTGAACTGTTTTGCCTTAAACTGGAAGCACATTTTAAAAATAATAAAGGTGGAAATGCCGTGCCTCTCCAAAAAAAAAAATAAACATTTCACTTTAACTAAAGACTGTTAGTTTTTTTTTTTTTTTTTTTTTTTTTTCAGATTTACTTTTATTCACAAGTGTTAACTTACATTCAACGCTTTATACAGATGATTTTGTGATGATTGTTGTCTCCTCCTGAACACAGTTTCTGTAAAGTGTATAAAGTGATTATAGTATAAAAACACTGCTGTATTTTATTTTATTTTGTGAGATTTTACACGCATGCTAAAGCTTTGTCATCATCTTGGTTGTTAAATTCAAACTAGTTTAATCAAGCATTATTGGTATTGAATCTTTTTAAAATTAAATGTAACAGAGGTTTACTAGTTTTCTAGTCCACGCTATAGATGAATATTTTTCAGGTGCAGCTCTGATAAAATGTGGAGTCCCACAAGGCTCCAGTTCTGGACTTGTTCTCTTTTCATTAGACTTTACATTCAGGGTCCATTTTTATAAGAGGCTACTCCTTTCCACTGTTTTGCCAAAAGTATTGACCGTAACAACAAAAACTAAGATACTTTGAGATACTAAGATACTTTTTACCTAAAAGACATGGGTGAAGCTAAATAAAAATTAAAAACACAGAAAATCAACTTGTTTAGGAGACCAAACTTTGTAGATTATCCTGAGCCTCTGATATCATATGACATCTGCTTTTAAAAACCTCGAGTGCAACAACTCTCTTAAATGGTCAGTTCAGTTATTTTTTTCCCCCAATTACAACTCTTAGCCAAGGTATAGCTCTATTTGTTTCCCAACGACTGAAAAATAATCATATTTTAATTACATAGGGCAGCAGGCGGGTTAAAGCAGTTCAGATTCCAGGAAGCTATTTACGACCCACCTTTGGTTCATTTGAATCCTATTTATTTATTTTTTTGTACCATTTTATTAAAAGGGTATCTATAAACACTAATGCCACACATAAAGTTAAAAATGCAGTTATTAATTGAGCTGTAAACTCTTAATAAAACATTGATAAGCACAGATAAAAGATTACAGACCAAATATTGAGTCAACATCTGTATCCTCCTACCTGCATTCTTCAGCAATTAGATTTTAATACAAACATTTGTAAGTAATCTAAAATCTTTTTTAGATTTTTCTACCTGGATTATTGAGCATGGGTTGGGACATTGGTTAATAAGTTACCTTCATATACGTACTGTGAGCATTTGTAGAAACAAAACTCTAAAGCATGAAAAGTGTTTAATAGGGAGTTTAAAAACTCATAAATAACATATTTAGAAAGTATCATTGTATTTTTCTTCAGAGCTATAAAGCGGTGGCTTTTTTGACGATTTTTTTCCTTTTGTCGGCTGCTCCCTTCTTCAGGGCTCGCCACAGCGAAGACTTATGTGTTTTTACACCAGATGCCCCTCCTGACACAACCACAGACCACCAAGCTACCACAGCCCTCTGTGTGGAGCAGAGAGCTGCTTGCTATAGGGTGCCCGGGGGAGCAGATGGTGGGGGTTAATTGCCTTACTCAGAGATCCAGAGTGGGGCAAGTAAGGGTGGCAGGTGAGGGTGCTTCACCTTTCCCACCCACGTTTTGATGCTGTCAGTCCAGGGAGTTGAACCGGTGACCGACCAGCTGATCACAGGCTCTGCGCCACTGCTCCCTCCTTTTAGATAAAAAGTTTCCCTTATTTTTATGAATAATTTTTTTGTTTAGTTGAGTTTTGCTTCACCTTTGGTACTTTTGTTTCTTGATAAAGAGCCATTTAAATCAAAGTGACACATGTGAAAGTCTCTAAATCAGACGTCTTCTTGTCTCTGTTCACCTCTAGACGTTCAAATGAACAAACTAATCGGCAACATTTATCATCTCTAAACGTAGGAGAACAAAGCAGAGTGAACCACAAAAATGTCCTCAAGGGTAAAAAAAAATAAAACTGGAATAGACATTTTAACTTTTTCAACCAACACAAATTCCCAGCAGGTCTGCGTGTTCACTTCAAGGACCACAGGCCTGAACATTGAGAGGAAACAGTTCAGACGGTCCGATGCCCCGCTGAGCCGCTGCTGGTTGGTGGACGGCGGATCAAAGTCCTTTTGTGTCAAACGTGCTATTGAAGTAGCGAACAGGCACATAAAAGAGACACTGATAAACACGATGGCTTTTTCTCCAACTGACACACAGACAGCTTCATCTAAAGTCCAACAGGGAGAGGACGGCTGCTGATACCACCAGTCCCTTTAAAATACACAACCACAAATGAGACAAAACCATTAAGAATTACAGATTAAATCTAGTTTATTAGGAGAATTAGACAATATCACTTTTTTTTCTTATTTAGTTTTTAATAATTTATTCATTCATTCTGGATCATAACTGTTTGTATGAATGAATGCACTAATTAAACTACTTTGATCCGTTTTTAAATACACTTCAAATGTCAAAATTGTTACATTTTGTTGATTTAAACATTCCGTGTAGACATTTATTTCATGTTTAATAGATTAAGTTACAGTAGTTAACGACAATCAGGCTTGCTATAGGTTTATTATTACGATTCAAATGTACAATTTAATTATTTCAACAGATTAACTAAAACAAGCACGATGTTGCATTGTTTCGTCCTAATCATTTGTGATGACACTTTTTGGCTTTATCGTTCCTGTTCGTCTTTAAGAAAGTTTGTGAACAATTTGATGATCAAATTAAAAAAAAAACTTAAATACAGTACGAAAGTTTAGATGAATCCAAAACTGTTTTTGTACATTTTAAATCAAAAATATACTGTATTTTTCAGACTATAAGGCACACTTCAAATCATTTAATTTTCTCAAAAATCGACAGAAAGCCTTATAATCTGGTGCACCTTATGTATTAATTCTGGTTGTGCTAACAGACCTCGAACTGATTTTATGTGGTACAACTGAACAATGTTGAGTTAGTGTGAATGAGTTGAATAAAGTTTATGGGACTGTTTTGTTTTGCATAGTGCACCTTTTAGTCCAAAAAATACAGCTGAACTCATATTAAACCTCATATAACTTTTGTCTCTGATAACCAGGGTAACAAATAACCCGACAGGATTCTCTTGTTTGTCCTATTAACCCCATCAGTGAACCGTCTCAGTTAATCAAGTCAGAACACATAAATGTGTGGAAATATTTCCATCTAAACAATTAAAACAGGAACTCTGGCTTCATGCACCTGGGGAGCCTCCAGTTGTAACTTCAACCCACCGTGAGTGACATTTAATAATGTTCATTAGTCTTCTTCACTGTGCCGTTGAAGTTTGTTGCAGTTTTTCAACAGTGGAGACGAGCTGACTTCAGGTCAGCCATCAAAACAGGTTATGTGATGATGACTCTGTCCACTCTTTGTTTCTCCTTGACATTACAGACAAAAGAACTGTGACAGAGCTCATGAACTTGTTCTATAGTCTTGTTCTACATGAAAACACCTGAAGTGTTCAGCTGTTGAACAATCCTGGATTTATTTATTTATTTCATAATAATTATTGTTTGTCTTGTTTGTCTCTATGATGGACTTGAGACCTGTCCAGGGTGTCCCCCGCCTCTCGCACAGTCACTGCTGGATATAAGTACCAGTGACCCCCGTGACCTGAAAAGGATAAAGCAGGTAAAAGGTAATGAATGGATGGATGGTTCCTCTGTTTTCCTGTGCCGTGTGGTGCGTAAAGCGTATTAAATATTAGATATAGCAAGGGAGGACTGTATTGTGATAAAAATAGGGGGCAACAGAACAAACCTGTTGATGCAGCTCAAATAGTTCCCCTCAAAGAGGATTTATAATAAAGTGAATGAATTCATTATGTTTTGTAATTTAGGAAGATGTTCGTCACACATTTAATGGTTGCGCTCCACAACAGCACAGCTGAGTTGTGACCCATGCCTCTGCTGGTTCCACTCCACTCCCATTTTTATTTATTTATTTATTTATTTTAAAGAAAACTTTATTCAGCAAAAACAAGTACAAACAAATATGGCAATTCACTATAGTGTTACTCTAAAAAGGTAGACTTCAATATGATTAGTGGGCAATTCCATTAACATTTCATGCAGGTCTTCATGTGTTTCAATATATTTCAGAGATTTCAGATATAATTGGAATTCAGATCAAAAAAATATTAAAAACTGTGGATGATTTTTAGCACTCTCTGTTTATGAATAAAGTATTTTGCCAGACAAAATATCAGATTACAACCGAGTTCCTTTACTTTTCTTTTTCAATAACGTTCCAAATGTTAATGTGTAATTTTCAGTATGATCCATCTTTCTAAGTGATTCCAAAATATTTTGGTTTTGTTGCATTCATAGAAGATGTGGTCTACTGTTTCTATATAATTTTCACAGAATGAGTGTTTATTGTCATCAATATTAAAATTAATTCTTTGTAACTCTTTGGAGGGGTAAACTGCATTTAAATTTTTAAAGTGTGTTTGTTTAACTTTTGGTTGTATGTGGAGTTTTATATATAGAGTTCTTAACATTTCTATTGATTTTTTTTTGTATATTCCATTAATAGATCGAGTAGGCAATTGTAGTGTTATAGGATGATATGCTATTATATTTTGAATCTGATTAATAAATTGTTTTGCTTTAAGCAATCTGGTAAATTCAATTTTGGGGGACAGAATTTATACTTTGCACATAATTGTTCATTAACATGTAAACAGTGTCCATTAAGTGTACAACAGATCAAATGTTCTTCTCCATCCAATCTTTGTAAAGTAATGTTTTATTGTGATATAGTACAGTACAAATCTGTTATTCCACATGATAGTGGAGTGTGGTGAGTAATTATGTGCGTAGAGCATTTTCCAGTATAATAACACTTGTTTATGGAACTCTGATAGTTTGATGGAGAATTTAATTGTATTGAAATCAGCTAGAAGTAGTTTTAGACCACCTAATTTGTTCAATACTGTATATAATTGGGGACACGATACCAAAATGATTCAGAATTTTTGATCCAGGATTTCAACCATCTGAAGGGTTCCGTTGAGGCACTTGAAGTCAATTACTTTAAGACCACCATCTCTATATCCTTTGTGACCTTTTCTCAGGTAGTGTGGTCTGTTTCTCCAGATGAAGTTCATGTTCATTTGAATGATAGTCTTAATTCAGCTATTTGGGCTTTTAAGCTATATTCACAGCCACTTGGTTGTTGATATGAGCTGCTGACTATCCATGATGCTGATCTCATGCTGCTGATTATTTCATGTTGCTGTGTTCATTAGTCCTCATCGCCTCATACAGACTCATGTTCGTGCTGCTGTTGTTTTGGCACATTGTTTTTGTACCATTAGTGCTTATAGTGTATTCTAAGTTTAGTACAGTATATTCTTAGTTCATGACTCGGATCTTACTAATGTTTTTCCTTACAATTTGTGTGTTTGTTGGATGCAACTGGGACCCTATGTATAGTTTCGTCCCACCTCTTGTATCACATGTGCTGTGTATGACAAATAAATCTCTCTGACTCTGACAATTTGAGTACATTAATCTTGACAAACTTTCCATTTTTGATAAATGAATTCATCCTATATGGAAAGGTCTCGTTGGAGCCATAAGTTAAGTTTGAATTTACATTCTTTGATTTTGTTTTCAATTGTTAGAGCTGATTATTGTTTTTTGGTTATAACAGTTCCCATTTAATTTCAGATTTAATCGGAATACTGGATATTTCTTTTAAGGGGTTTCTCATGAATGGCTATAAGTTTATTATTGTTAGCTCGGAGGCCTCTGAAAATAATTTCATTTGATCAATTATTGAAACTGCTTGTGATTTTTTTAAGTAGTGTCATCTGCTAACTGGCTAATAATTAATTCTGTACCAAAGACGTCTATTTTCTCAATGTCTGAACAGTTTTTAAGATGGATTGCTCACATTTCTGCAGCTAAAATAAAAACATATGGGGAGGTAGGACATCCTTGAGGAATACCAACATGTTAAACTGTGGTGCCTTTAGGTAGCATTACACAACTACTGATGTTTTGATGTATACCTCTTTTTAAATGAGTAAACCTTTCTCCAAATCCTAAACATTCAAGAACTGCTGACCTGTTTTGTGCAGGAGCTTGCCGTCTCTTCAGACGCACGCTGTCTCAGCAGCGCCCTCTAACGAGCAGAGGTAATAACAGCACCATCACTGCGTAAACAACGCTACTTCCGGTTGGGGAAGGCATGTCCTCCTCCTCCTTCATCCTCCTCCATCGGCGTGATGCTGCAGCTCGTCCCTCCAGCGGTGATCATGTGTTTCAGCAGGATCATCAGCGCCCAGCAGGACGAGTCCGAACCGGCAGAGAGGCCGTATGTGGTCTTACAGAAGCAGAACTTTGGTGAGACCGGAAACGAGGCCTGCGGTTTGTTTGTGGCCTGTTTGTCCCAGAACTCAGCTCAATGCGTTATCGCCCGAGGGGAAGGGTGATAACGATATTTTTATCCCGTCTCTGTCTGTGTGTGGTCTGTCTGTTAGCAAAATATCGCATGAACCACCGGACGGATTTTAACGAAACTCTTACAAAGTAGTCATTGGTGGTGGGTTCAAGCAATTCAAGATGGCCGCCACAGCCAACTGAACTGTAAAACTCAACAATGGTAACTCAAACAAAGCTACAGATCCTGAGCTAAAGTCTGGTGTGGTAGTAGTTGAGGAACATCAAAGCCTTGACATCATCTGTTGGGCGTCAGTCCTGTTTGTTAGCAAAATATCTCATGAACCAGTTGTGTGGTATGAATTAAACTCAAAGTATTGGCTGGACAACTGATTAGCTTTTGGTATCAGCACAATTCAAGATGGCCACCACAGCTATTCAATGTTAGCTAACACAAAAATGGCTATAACATGCATTTTACAGCTACTGAGCTAAAGTTTGGTGTGGTAGTAGCTGAGAGTCATTCACAACACACGCTCCATGTGCTACCAGATTGAGTGAAGTTACGTAGGAAATTATTTGAGATTGTTCATCCAAAGCGAAAGGACAGCGGGCGATACGCATTCCTCCCAGGAGCACTAGGCGTTTAATTACAGAGTGTTTTTATCTTTTCAGTCATGCTGGGGAGCGTCGTCGGTGTCCTGCTGCTGGTGATGATTCTCATGGCTGTCTGCGTCTACAAACCACAGTCCCAGCGCTGAAACGAGAGCGAGCCCGGTCTGTGCAGTCCTGGAGGACATTCTGCAGAACTGAACCAGCACCGGGTGGAAATCAGCTCCCTCACCAGGAAGTCCTGCTGAAGCACAGTCGCTTCTAAAACCTGTTACTGTCTCAGGTCAGCGATGGACTCTGGTTTGTTTCGATGGTAAATGGACTGTACTTATAGAACACCTATCTGATCAAGATACTCAAAGTGCTGTACACTACAATCTGCGTCCTCATTTACCCATTCATACAGCACTACTATATACAAAGAGTCTCATTCTTACACTGTTGGGACACAGAGGCGGCAATGAGCAGTTCAGTGTCTTGCCCAGGGACACTTCAGCACGTGACTGCTGGTGGAATCGAACCCCCAACTTTTGCATTGGAGGACGACTGTTCTAACCACTCAGCCACAGCCGCCCCATCACAGATGGTTTGAACTACTGCAGATTAATTTGTACTTGTGGACGGTTAAATCAGTTTAGGTGGTGAATGTGGAGTCTGTGGGCTTCGTCTCGTGCTGCTGGGCATGAACCCGTCCTGACACCACGGTCCACACTCATTTGGATGTTTCTGTAAACTCGCCTGAACATTTATGGCAACACTTAAAGATTGCACAAGACATTCAAAAGGTTCTGCTGTTTATTTATGTACAGTATTTATTTATTTATTGTAAAATGTTTGTAATGACATAGTTTCTAGCTCAAAGAAATGCTGTAGTGCATTTTGTTCACTGCTTGATGTGTTTAATGTGAAACTGCAAGTCATGAATCTTACAATGATTTAATGGAAAATCACAAAGTGAAGAAGATGTTTTTATCAACATCAGTTCAAGTTTGTCAATTTTTAGTTGGCTAAAAGTACAGAGACGTGATTTATTAGCTTCTAAATGCTGAAATTAGCTCATAAATTTACTGATTACTGGTAAATAAAACATGAAAACACTGTTGTTGTTTTTTTACTTGTAACTGTTTTCCATATGATTAATCTGCTGTAGGTTGATGCAGTTAAATAATAAACGTGGACATTAAAAAAAAGTCGTCATTGCTCTCCTTTAGATTAAAAATGGAAAAAACTACTGCACAACTGAAACAGGTAAAGATGGACATGGTAAATTTGCTGTTTTCTACTGAGCTGATTCATTAAATTAAAACCAGCTTCGCTCAAATCATCAGCAGTTTATTTTATATCTTTAAAACAGATTCCTCCCTTGCATTTCGGCTGTAAATCAACCCACACTTAAAACTACTGACCAGTTTAAGACTTTAGATGTCAGAACTGAAATGAATATTTGAATTTTAAATCTTTTCCCAAAAACAAGTTTTTGTATTTTGCAGTGAAACCCTTACATGTTGCATGTTGGAAAGGCCCAGACCGTGTCGTTTTACCAGACGTGCACAAACTTCACGAGTGGTCTTTGTGGAAATAAAGTGCTTTTATTTTAGAACATTTTTAAAACAGCATTTTCAAAGAGACATTGTTTTAAAATTACAGCATATTAAAAATAACGTCGCAGCTCAAACGGTGCATTACAAAAACCTGCATTAATTTAACCTTAGCTAGCCTTGTGGATGTTGACTGATCACCAGTTTGGTAATTTGGTCGCTAGTCAAAGACCCTGAAGGGCGCAGAGACACACAAAGTGCTCAGCTGTCAGTGAGATCAACTATAGTGGTTAATTCATGTTACTGTTACTAATTCAACATCTTTTCTCGTTTGTTTTTTGTTACAAAATCTTCAAAATAAAACTTTTCATCAAATTTTAATGTAATGGCACTCCATGAATTTGCCCCCACACCTCGACCCCACAGAGCCTGTTCAGAGCTTTGCACGTGCCTAAAACGGCTTCTTCTTACGGCTTCATTTTTTTTACTTGTCAGATTTAAAGAGCTGTTTTCAGGAACTTGAGCCTAAGCTTCCACGTTTAAATGCTGTACAGACTCGTCTGCTGTTGCTTTATTTTCAATCAAGTTGCTCAGTGACAGTTTAAAATTATTATTTTTTTAAATAATTATTAGTACAATTTGAAGGGAATACTCTTATTTAAAACATCCATGACAGCAGCATGCTTTTTGTTTCCCCACCTGGGCGTTCTACATTCACAGAGTGCATAAAAATGCATTTAATAAATAAATATTTGGCTCAACGATCCCAACTTTTTTTTATTTATAGTTTCGTATAGAGTGATATGCACGAGTAGTACCGTTCTGCGCCATAAACATTCCCCAGGCTGAAAGAGCAAAACTGATGACTCAAAAGTGATGGGAGTATGTATAAAGTTGGAACCCTGAGATTTAACGCTCCTTAGCAGTGACTCCGTAGGAAGTTTTCACTGATAAAACTCAAAGGTTTTGTTTTAAAACTGCAGTCCCTGAAGCTTTTTCTGTGGATAGGTAGTTTCCAAAATTATTTTCTAAAATTTCAGTG
>JARVLU010001462.1:18359347-18370224 GCA_031762415.1 Simpsonichthys santanae
AAAAACGAACATAGTTGAATGATACAAGATATATATGTTGTGCCATTTTATGCAAAGTTCAAACATCATGTCACACGTCCTTTAATATCTGCTGTAAATCTGACTCCTGCTGTACCGTGGCACCCCCCCTTTTTTTTATACTTGAACTTTTTGCCCTCAGTTTACCTTCCAGGTTGTGTAATTGACCACATGCTGTGCTGTATTTACACCGTATTTGTATAATATACTCTAAAAATTATAAAATTTGACTTTTGATATTCATACAACAGGGTTTATCCAAGTGGCTTTATTTTTTTACGTGCATGTTAGACCCGGATCTTTGTTTGCCTGACAGTCCGTACTTCGGGCACACTAACCCACATTATTAGGTCACGGTAGCAGCTGTCTGCCAGGCTGTAAAGCACCACAGGAGCGCAGGCTAGTTAGCGGGACAGGTGGGTGCTCAGTCAGCTGTAAGTTGTAATTCGGGCAAGCAGCTTGTGTTGAGTCCCGAGAGGTAATGTTATTGTTGGCCATGAAGCAAACGCCAGACAAACTCAAAGGCTAGCAGCGTCTGTGCGAAGTAACTCGCCATGCCGATGTTTTGATTTGTGTTTATTAGCTAAATTTTAGCTAACGCGGAAGGCGTCTCCGCCGGTTCTGAACGGATTTTACACATTTTATAAAGGCTTGATTCCCCTCACAAGTTTAGGATGTCCAGACGTCTGCGAAACGTTGAGGTCTGCGCAGACTGCAGTGCTCCAGGTAAAACGATTTAATATTATTCATCTGCTGACATATGGCGTTAAATCAGATTACTGTACAAGTGTCCCGCGCTGCTGGAAGTAGCGCGTGCTCGCACGTTACTGGAGTTTTTTCCAGGGCAGGCATAGACGTGTTGTTTTAATTATCGTCAGTATGCAGCATATTTATATTAGTGGTGTTCCAGCAGACGTGGTTTTTAGCATTTAATTTGAAATTTAAACATTTAAGAAGTAATTGGTAACAAAATATTTGAGGTTTATTCAGGATGACTGCACCATTCATAACAATTATAGTGAGGAAGATGGTGACTAAACCTAAATTCACAGCAGGATTATAAAGACAACACTTCCATCCACTGCTTTAATAAAAATATTATTTGTCCAAAACATTAATGCACATGAAAGAAAAATAATAATAATAAAACCCCAACTTGAGCCACAATCCTAATTTGATGATTTATTCTGAACTGTTTCCAATGATTCCTTTCACAGCAATCACATTTACAGTTCAGAACACAATTTTACAGATGAGTGAAACTTTGTACAGTCAGATGTTTCTACTTACGATGAATTAATATTCACTCATTGTTTCTGGAAAGAAGATTCTAATCATTTACAATAAAATGATGTGGTGTTTTTCTCAGCAAGCACAGGAAGCAAAACAGGATGCTGCCACTGCAGTACAGATAAATTCTTCAGCTATTGTGTCATCATAATGCATCGCCTGCTTGTAAGGAATAGCACGCATAGTTTATTACTGTATTAAACTTTTTCAAATTTAAACAATCTCTTTGTTCATTATTGTTAAACGGAAAGAAAGAAAAGCAACAAAAATGCAAAGCATCTGGCATCTCTTTTTGCCTTTCAGATTAGTTAACACTGAGTTTACTCAGGAGTCCAGAAAATCCCCACCCCCATGTGGTTTGTACCAGTTGTTGGGTGTTCTTATATTTAGAGATTTGAGATGTGGTATCAATTATTAGCTCTTGTTGAGGAAAGAATTGAAGAGGCATATCAGCAGGTCTTGGTTGAGCGTTAAGTAAAGATTTTTAAAACGGGGGGGACCGGCAGACAAAGTCTCCCCTGCAGCTGTTCCTCCTGCACCTCAGCTGCTGTTTAGACATTTACAGGCTTCAGTGTTCGTCCTTTCACAGCGCCAGACACCCAATCTGCTAGACAGTTCACCAGCTGCATGAGGGTCACATGAGTTTACCCTTTTAGTCTTGAGGCGTTGGCGTCAGAGTTTCGTTCACATGGAAGTCGATAATAGTGACATCGTTGTGGCATCTGGCTTACATAGTGTTGTGAATAAGTCCAGATTAAGTATCCATATTTTTATTTTGCTCACAGACATTAATGTGCATCATCTTTGTATGCACCATTTCTCTTTTGAGAAGAGGAAGCAGCTCTTGCAGAGAGAACTTCCACCTTCGCTGGTCCTCACTTCCTTTTTACAAGCTGTTTTTGCAAACTGCATGGCTTTGTCTCAGTCTGCTGATTAAACTGTGCTAAATCATTGACAGTTGCATTTACGTTTTAGTGCCTACTTGTTTTTTTTTCCAAGTTTACATCTATTAAAATAATGAGTGTTATTGAAAGAGGCTGAAAAATGAAATTACATTTTTTTTTAAGTCCAGGGGTTGCAATGTGTAAGTCTTTAAAATGTGTTGTTAATGCTTCTTGACTTTTGAGCTTCCTCATGTTTCAGAGCCTCGTTGGGCCTCAGTGAACAAGGGGGTGTTGATCTGTGACGAGTGCTGCAGCGTTCATCGAAGTCTCGGCAGACACAGCTCCCAAATCCGTCACCTGACGCGAATGCCATGGCCGCCGACGCAGCTTCAGGTGAATCACCCCTCTACATTTACGTTTGGCATTGCTGCACATCTGTTCTCTGAAATCAGCATATTTTATTTATTTATTTATTTATTTATTTTCTAGATGGTTCACACATTATATAACAATGGTGCAAATTCAATATGGGAGCACTCCCTCCTGGACCCTTCCTCTGTGATAAGTGGAAAACGTAAACCCAGTCCTCAGGACAAACTTCAGTGAGACATCATGTTTGGAAATATTTACAGCAGGGCTTTGTTTTTAGATGCTTTTTTTTATTTTAAATAATGGGAATTAAAAAAAATGTGTTTTATTCATGTCTTGTCTGATTTTCAAGTCCAAACAAATCAGAGTTTATAAAAGCCAAATATCAAATGCTGGCATTTGTGCATCGCATGCCGTGTCGAGAGGACGACAGTTGTACAGCGAAGGATTTAAGCAAGGTGAGGAGAAGCTGATGGTTTACGAAGATTACGCTGCAAATGTAACATCCTTTAGTTTTGTACAGAAGCACTTTCCTCTTTTTATTAATGATTTTTCAGCTTATAGCAATATTTCTGTTTCCAGCAACTTCATTCGAGCGTCCGTACGGGGAATCTCGAAACGTGTTTGAGGTTACTGTCCCTGGGAGCGCAAGCAAATTTTTTTAATCCTGTAAGACTAAAATTTAAATTTCAAGCCCAAGATGTTTATTTCTATTTTTATGCATTGTTTTGTGCAGATTTGACCTCATAGCGTCTTGTCTTGTCAATCTTTGCCTCTACCAGGAAAAAGGGAACACTCCGCTGCATGTAGCCGCAAAGGAAGGACAAATCTCTCAGGCCGAGTTATTATCTGTTTATGGAGCCGATCCTGGAGCTTTAGACAGCAGTGGAAAAACTCCTGTTGACTATGCAAAGTAAGTTTGCTGACTTGTGAATATAGTTCATGTGTTTTAAGTCCCTCACTAAAGATCTGAGCCCATAATTTGTTCTATTTGAGGCATCAAAGTGTGTTGTGGTTGTGTTTTCAGAGACGCTGGTCACCACGAGCTGGCAGATAGGCTGGTGGAGATTCAGTACGAACTCACTGATCGGCTGGCGTTCTACTTGTATGGCAGAAAACCCGGTATGCAGTGAGAGGAATCTGTCAATAGGACTTATTGGAGATAAAAAAAAATAAATAAATAAACACTTTCTGTAAAAAGGAAGGGTCTCAAAAACTAATTGTTTCTATGTAGAATGATCAAACTGTGCTGGAGTCCAACAAAGTTTAGTCAGGTCATCTAGACAGTTTCTTTGTTGTTGTTGTTGTTGAAATGTTTCGTTGGTAGAGCTGCTGCCTCTCAGCAAGCAGGTCCCTGGTTCAAATCCTGGTCCGGGGCCTTACTGGGTGGAGTTTGCATGTTCTCTCTCTGCATGCGTGGGTTTTCTCCGGGTACTCCGGTTTCCTCCCACAGACCAAAAACATGCATGTTAGACTGATTGGTAACGCTAAATTGTCTCTAGATGTGAATGAGAGTGAATGGTTGTTTGTCTCGTTTGTCTCTGTGATGGACTGGAGACCTGTCCAGGGTGTCCCCTGCCTCTCGCACAGTGACTGCTGGACATGGGCACCGGCGACCCCCCGCAACCCAAAAAAGGAAGAAGTGGGTAAAAGATGATTGATGGATGTTTTGTTCTTTATCCAAAGGACTTCATCACTCCAAGGAGGACTGATGAGGAGGAGGTTAAAAGTTCAGGAGGACTGGACTTTGTTGGATTTTTTACCTGGATTATTGAGCATGAACTTTGATGTTTTGAACCACTTTGTCTATGGCTGCCTCAGAGGAGTCGACGGGGGAAAAGGCGGACCCCAGAAACCATCTTATCACCAGCAAAATTGTTGGTCCACTATGTGAGTGTGTTGCTTTTGGGACTGAGTTTGTTGTAGCTCCTCAGATTGAAGAAGTCCTTTGGATGAATGACGAAACGTCTCAACAAAACAAAGAAAGGGTCCACGTGACCTGCCTGAACTTTGTTGGATATTTTACCTGGATTACCGAGCATGAACGTTGATGTGCTGAAGAGGTTTTTGTCCTAAGTGTTGACCATAAACCACACTTTTCTTGTCTTTTTTTTTTTTTTTCCAGAACATAAAAATAACGATCACTTCATTGTTCCACAGCTGGTGGACAGGTGAGACAGCAGAGTTTGTTAAGCTGAAGAATATAAATTGATCTTATAGGACTGGCTTAAATTGTTGGAAGTTATTCATGGTTGTATTTTTTCCTTGTCTCTGACACATTGAATAATAATGTTGCTGCAGTGTCTATTATCTGGTTTAAAAAGCGTTGCTTAATTTAAGTCAATTAAAGTGTTTTGCCAGAAGACTCAGATGATTTTAAAAACAAGCAGAGAATCAGAAAACGTCACTCCTGAGCTATTTAAATTTTAAATTATATATTTGATCTGTTTTTATTTGCTGCCTTTTGACGGATTAGAACCGTGTAAGTATAACTCGGTGAAACAATGTGTATCATGTTGATGCAACGTATAAAACGGATTGTGTAGTAACAAATTGTTTTTTTTTTTTTCATTTGCAGCAGTTCAGATCTAAATGAACTCGCAAAAGCAGCCAAGAGGAAACTGCAGTCTGTAAGTGATATTATAATTTTTTTTATATCTTGTATTTTAATAAAATAAAATGTGACTTCCTTCTGTTCATGCAGCTCAGTAATCATTTATTTGAGGAGCTGGCCATGGATGTGTACGATGAAGTGGACAGACGAGAGACTGATGCAGGTAAACAACAAAAGATGTTAGAAGTAGTTTTTGTTTATCTAAATAATTCTCCTTCAGCGGTGTGACCTCATTATGCATAAACCTACAATCAAGACGCAGTGAAAGGTTTGAATTACACCATAGATTCACTTTTAACCCGTTGTGTCGTCATTTACAGTGTGGCTGGCCACACAGAATCACAGCAAGCTGGTGACGGAGACGACGGTGATCCCTTTCCTTCCTGTGAATCCAGAGTATTCCTCAACAAGAAACCAGGCAAGTCAGCTGTGCAGAAGTCCCCTCAAACCCTGTTCCCACATTCTCATTATTTGCAACTGCTGTGTAATGCCATGTGTCCTATTTAGGGACGACAGAAGCTTGCAAGATTTAACGCACACGAGTTTGTAACGCTAGTGATGGACATACTAAGTGATGCTAAATGCAGACAGCAAGGGAGTTCAGCTGTCAGTCCTAAAGGTTGGTGTCTCCATGTTACATTATTCCTTAATTTTATTAACACTGACATATACAGAGTCCAAACATTTCACATTGTTTTTTTTTTAATCTAGATAACGTTGAACTCATACTGAATAGCACAGCTGTCAGACACTGTAGTGATAGCCAAGATACTGACCCCGACTATGACAAAGTGGCGTCCGATGACGATACAGATCAAGAGCTTCCGTCAAGCAAAGAAGAAAGAACTAAGGTATTTAGCCACTAAAACTATTGATGACGACTCGTTTTTTGGGTAGTATTTTTGTTCCTGACAAATATCCTCGACAGAGCCTGAGCTCTGACCTTTCTGACGGTCCCATCACTATGCAAGAGTACGTGGAGGTAAAGACGGCACTCTCTGCCTCTGAAGCCAGGATTCAGGAGCTCATGAAAACCCAAAATGACCTGAACGATCAGCTGAGGCTCATGCGGATAAAGGTATCCACCGTGCTCCACCAATAAGTTCACTAACACCGGGAGGGGGGACCGGCCCTCCCTCTGATTTAACCAGCATGAATGGAAACCATAGATTTTAGCAGGTTCTTCTTTTGTGTTTGTCATTTAATTTAAATAACATTTTATTGTTTTGTAATATAAATTAAATGCCATTTAATGTTACTAACAAGCATGTTGTAAAAGAAGCATGGCATATCTGACATCAGGTTAACTCTTCACAAGACGATGACTGTAATTCTTCAATCGTGCTTCATGTACTGTATTTTTAAAAGTTGCGTACAGTATTTTTTACAGCGTATTTTCAGCAGCTTTCCTTGTATTTATTATTTGATGCATTATTTTAAAGAGCAACATTTATCAAATGTTTATCCTCAAACTAATTTAGAAATATGTTTCACTGAATTGTTTCAATTTGTTTTGGATGTACAGTACTAGAAATTTTCTGTGGTCCTTTTCTCGACTTTGTAGTTCATGGTGTGCACATTTAAAGCTGTGGTGGAGAAAACCTGCAGGATTCAGAGCAAGCTACTTCAAAATTTTAAATAAATGTATGCAAGTATTAGCACAGTGTTTAGCTGCAACAGAAATTAGAAGCTTTATTGAACATGGAGGTTTGCACTGAAGGCCCCTTGTCACCAACAAGGCTCTTCTGTTTTTTCTTTGAATGTAATTTATTGCATTTCTTAGAGTTTTACTATTCTTGAATGTCTGTTTTCCCCACAATTCTCAAGTCTGTCTTTACTGTAACTGCATCTTTACCAACAGTTTCTTGCATTCGTATCACTTGCTTTGCATGTTCAGACAAATGAGAATGCGTCTGTAAAATCACACGGAAGGTTAACCAGACCTTGATTGTGTGAATTAGTTTTTTTTTTTTATCCTACAGCTAGTAACTGTAGCTTTTCCAACAATAGTGAAGCTCATTTTTCAGTTTTTTATGTTATGAAGCTGATTATTCTTACAGAAAGAAAATATAGGTATATGTGCTGGTCATAAAATTAGAATACTGTATCATGAAAAAGTTCATTTCAATAATTCCACTCAAAAAGGGAAACTTATACATTATACTGTATTCATTCATTACACACAGACTGATACATTTCTAATTTTCATTTATTTTAATGTTAATGATTATAACTGACAACTAATGAAAACCACAAATTTAGTATCTCAGGAAATTAGAATATTGTGAAAAGGTTCAATACTGAAGAGACCTGGTGCCACAGTCTACTCAGCTAGTAAACTCAAAACACATGTAAAGGCCTTTAAATTGTCTCTCAGTCTAGTTCTGCAGGCTACACAATCATGGAGAAGACTACTGAACTGACAGTTGTCCAGAGGCGACCATTGACAAGGAGAGCAAGACACAAAAGGTCATTGTTAAAGAGGATGGCTGTTCACAGAGCTCTGTGTCCAAGCACATTAATAGAGAGGTGAAGGGAAGGAAATGATGTGGTAGAAATAAGTGTACAAGCAATAAAGATAACTGCACCCTGGAGAGGATTGTAAAACAACCCATTCCAAAATGTGGGGGAGATTCACAAAGAGTGGACTGCAGCTGGAGTCAGTGCTTCAAGAACCACCATGCTCAGACGTATGCAAGACATGGGTTTCAGCTGTTGCATTCCCTGTGTCAAGCTACTCTTGAACAAGAGACAGCGTCAGAAGCGTCTTGCCTGGGACTGCTGCTGAGTGGTCCAAATTTCTGTTCTCTGTTGAAAGTAAATTCTGCATTTCCTGTGGAAATCAAGGTCCCACAGTCTGGAGGAAGAGAGGAGAGGCACAGAATCCACGTTCAAGTTTCCACAGTCAGTGATGCTTTGGGGGGCCATGTCATCTGCTGGTGTTGGTCCACTGAGTTTTCTGAGGTCCACGGTCAACACAGCCATCTACCAGGAAAGTTTAGAGCACTTCCTTCTGCTGACCAACTTTATGGAGATGCAGATTTAATTTTCCAACAGCTACCATACCTGATTTAAGGACCATGACATCCCTGTTCTTAATTGGCCAGCAAACTCACCTGACCCTAACTCCATAGAAAATCTATGAGGTATCGTGAAGAGGAAGATGCAATATGCCAGACCCAACAATTCAGAAGAGCTGAAGGCCAGAGCAACCTGGACTCTCATAACACCTGAGCAGTGCCACAGACTGATCAACTCCATGCCACGCCACATTGCTGCAGTAATTCAGGTGAAAGGAGCAACAACTAAGTACTGAGTGCTGTACATGCTCATACTTTTCATGTTCGTACTTTTCAGTTGGCCAACATTTCTACAATTTTTTTTAATTGGTATTAAGTAATGTTCTAATTTTCTGTGATACAGAATTTGGGGTTTTCATTAGTTGTCAGTTCTAGTCATCAACATTAAAAGAAATAAACATTTGAAATATATAAGTCTGTGTGTAATGAATGAATATAATATAGGTCTCTCCAGGTCTCTCTTGTGAATGAGTCCTCGAGACTCAATGGGATTTACCTGTCTAAATAAAGGTTGAACAAAAAAGTTTCACATGGTGTTCTTATTTTATGACCAGCACCTGTATGAGGAAAACATCAGTACCCGTAATTGTGATGGATTCAGCTGAATAAAGGAAGTACATGACTCCTGCACCACACAGCAGCAACAGATCAGAACACTGACAGGCTCCAAACTCACTGTAACCAGTAGATCATCACTGCTCTGTGCACGAGATGATTCAAACAACACTGACAACTACATATTCAATACACAGTAAGTAAAGGACATCTTTTGACTTGCATTGTTTCTACACCTATAGATTTAACATGACTTTCATTCAAAGGGCTTATATTTACCAGATTTCAGATCAGTTTGTTTATTTTTCACATTTGATCATTAAATACATTCATTGCAGTACAGCTACCTCTCAGTATGATTCTAAACATCAGCAAGCTTTTTAGATCCAAACAGCCACAACACCTTGTCAGTTCTAAAATACTGTGTAGAATTAAATTTTAAAGTACAAACACTTGAAACGGACTCTCAGACAGAACATAAGGGGTTTAAGGAAAACATTTTAAATTAAATGCAAACATTTATTTGATTTAATCAGGGGCATACATATATTCATAATTTAGTATTTTTTTTATTACAGTAGTCCCTCACTACTCTGCAGTTCGACTTTTGCGAACTTGCTCTTTCGTGGTTTTTCAACGATTGTCAACTTTAATATTACTCACATGATTGGGACGGTACGGATAAAAAGCTGACAAAGCAAAAACTTCAGACAGGCACTGCCATTTTGTAGTTTTCTTTCAATAAGCCTACAATGTAACGCCAGTCAAAAGAACTACACTACCCAGAAGCCAACAGTGCTTCTGGCCACTGCTTTCTGCCAAAATGGAGGAAAAGTTTAGCAACACAAAGTCAGAAGTAATGGTCAATCTATTAAACTCACAGAACTGGCAGGAAAGTTACAAATAATCCTGAAGCTCAATTATCCACGTGCACGTCAACCTGGACGGGGCAGTGGGCTTCGTCGCTGCAGGGTAGGTCTGCAGAACCAGAACTGAGCCCGATCAGAACCGAGCTGCTGGTCTGCAGAGTACAATTTTGCAGTACTGTACAGTACATATACATATGTTGTTAAAATGATGTAGGTTTAAGAGTTTAGTACATTGCAAGAAGTGTGGGAAGAGTTTATAAATAAATATAGTGTTCCTACTTGGCAATTTTCCACTTATTGTGGCGTCTGGAACGTAACCGCTGCAATAATCGAGAGATAATCGAGGGACTACTGTACAAGAAAAGCAAAAACAGTCTCACAAAGAGACACTCCAAGAGGCTGTGCGCGCTCCTGTGATGGCGTCGTCTCTCGAGGTCCAGGGTTTGGTCACTCGTGCAAGTTGCTCATGTCTGCACGATGATGACAACACTCCAAACACACAAGCTTTAAATACAAATACAAAATTAGATTTGAGATATAAAGTCTTGAGGAGGCCAGGGGCACGGTGTGGCAGGTTTGGTAGCCAGAGCAGGATTAGCAGCAGCCGTGCACATGCGTGGTTTGTTCACAGTGTGTGTATCTGCAGCGAGGATGTCTGAGCGCTTTGACACAGAGAGGCTCACAGCTGGACCACAGCTGTAGACTCATTAGGTGCTCCAGCAGGACCCGCCCTGCTCTGCTCTGATTGGGTAAAACGGTGGTTCTGGTTTTCTTTATTTGTTAAAAGCAGCATCAGTTCAGTCCCTACATCAGGGATGTTCAACTGGTGGCCCGGGGGCCAAATCAGGCCCACAGGTGAGCTCAGCTCGGCCATCCAGTGGGTTCATTTTTAAATAAAACTAGATTTTAACACAACATAGAGCAACATAAATAATCTAGATGCCTAAACACAGACATAAGATTATTTTTAATATAAAGCTTTGACTTTGATCAACTAACCTCATCTCTGTAGATTTGTAGACATGTTTGAAATTAAAACACAAGCAGGTAGTTTTTAGGGTAAATAGGTCAAAATAAAACCTCACTGAAAACTAAACTTGGATCTGGACTGAACGGGGAACAAAATGTTACATTTACTCAGATTAAACTTTTGATCTGTCATCTATGTTCTATTACAAATAAAATATTAACATTTGCC
>JARVLU010001462.1:18370324-18386053 GCA_031762415.1 Simpsonichthys santanae
ATAATTTAAATTTGGCCAACATTTATAAAAATCTTTTTTTTTTTTTTTTTTTGTATTGGTCTTGAGTAATATTCTAATGTTTTGCGATACTGAATTTGGGGTTTTCATTAGTTGTCAGTTATAAGGATATAACTCTCTCTTGTAAATGAGTCCTCGAGGCTCAATGAGATTAACCTGCCTAAATAAAGGTTGAATGAATAATCATCAACGTTCAAATAAATAAACATTTGAAATATATCAGTCTGTGTGTAATGAATGAATATAATATACAAGTTTCATTTTTGAATGGAGTTACTGAAATAAATCAACTTTTTTTGATGTTCTAATTTTATGAGCAGCACCTGTATATTCTGTTCATTGAATCAGCTTCAGATTTTGTAGTGACACAGTAGAAACAGGTGAATTTGTTCATGCATTATTAAAATATTTATAAAAAAAGATGCAGTAAGAGTAGACTTAATCATGGCGGGGAACAAAGCTTGCTTTGCTGAGAGCTCCTCTTGGTGTCTTGCTGACCGTCTCTTCCAGCTGCAATCTCTGCAAAGTGAGAACATCTGTCTCAGGCGTCAGGTCACACCCAGTATGTATCAGACCCCCAGCGGTCCAGACTACCCTGACCCCTCCAGCCCCTCAGCCCTGAAACGCCGGCAGTCTGCGCGGGCCAGTCGGCCCATGTCCATGTATGAGACCGGCTCAGGCCTGAAGCCCTTTCTTCCCAAAGGGGAAACTCCTTACCCCGAGGAGAGTCTCCCCACCCTGCAACCCTTCACACCTCATGTAAGTAAAGACCTGTTTCCTGTTCTCCTTTGCAGCTTCCACTGTCCCGCCCTGTCTCCACATCTTTTCCTTAATTCATCACCTTGCCTGCAAAGATTTCCCTCTTCCCTTTTTTTGTTTAGTTTTTATTTGTTTAATTTTTCTGGGTCATTTTGGGTCACACCAAAAATCAGTTTATTAAAAATCTTCATTCTGTCCCTCTTTTTTTATTTTTTGTTGTTTTTTTACAAGATGTGGAAGCAGAAATATCCTGTTATTATGAAAGTTTTGTACCATTTTATGTTGATGAATCATTAAAACATCCATACTAATCTGTTGCGTTTTGTTTGCATTCTGTTTAGAAAAAAAAATACACCATTAAACGTGATTAATAATTCATGAGTCTGTTAAATATGTCTGACTAACCGTTCAGTGAAATGTCTGCCAGCTTTTTCATTGATATTCGTTTGCTGCTCAGGAAATAAATGCAGCAGGTTTATTTCTCTATCTGAATGAAATGGTATTGATTCATCATGAGGTCACTTCATTAGGAGCAGCTCTATTTATGCCACGTTGTTTTCATGGTCATTGCACATTAACTGCTCCATCATCATTACCAATAAACTCGGTCTAAATGGGTCTTTAGAGGACGTGTGAAATGTTTCAGCTGTCATAAAACTGTATTTTAAAATGTGATGTGAACCCTGTCTTTAGACAGAAAGGGGTACTTTTGTGACCTCTTCATCCCTTCCATCATTTCCATCCACCCTGTCTTGGTCGAAGGACGACAGTTTTCAGGTTAAGTACACACACATCCAGTCAGCATCTTGTAGGACACAGCAAATCTGTTGCATTTGCTCTGTCCTGTTCTGCTGCTGCTCCTCTCTGCTCCGCTGCATGAACCAACCCTCCACTGGCTGCTTTCATCTGCATCATCCTCACTGCGCTGCTGAACAAATGGGTCAGTGTAGTTGTCAATGCACAACCTCTGACTGCAGAACGTTGTGCTAAAGCTGCTGCCAATTAGACACGAGCAAAAAATGGTAAAGAATTTTGCCTACCAAATCTTGATATTTTTTTTTTTTTAACCGAACAAACCTCTTAACCTCAACAAAAAGTCAGGTTTCTGTGGTTAACTAAACCGTTGGCAAAAATGCTTCTGCTTCAACAAAGACTAAACACTGCAGATGGGAATCTTCTGTTTGAAAAGATGGATCGGTCATCTACAAGTTTATCTGGGCTGAGTTCAGACTCCACTGTTTGCGAGATGCAGATTCATGGATATGACCAGGAGTGTGGTCATAATAGGTTTGTTG
The DNA here is from genome assembly GCA_031762415.1 of Simpsonichthys santanae. Lineage (NCBI taxonomy): Eukaryota > Metazoa > Chordata > Actinopteri > Cyprinodontiformes > Rivulidae > Simpsonichthys > Simpsonichthys santanae. The sequence goes on from JARVLU010001462.1 coordinate 18,372,397, forward strand.
GTTTCTATATGTTTATCCAAATGAAGAACCCTTCTTGAAGAGGAGGAACCACCTCAGTCATTTCTGTTTAAACTTATCTGAACTTAACCACCTGGGTTTAACCTGTTGTACAAGATTCATTGACATAAAGTAATTGTTACAAAGTCAACTGAATGAAACTGGGAACTGGTAATGGTCTGGTTAACATCCAGTTACATGCTTCTCTGATGCGAGCAAATCATTTGAACTTTGTATTTTCCTTTTGAAAAGTTCTCCCTGTATGAAACATGCAGCCTGGCCTCACAGCTTTAATAGACTTGTATTATTCAAACATTTACTTGTCTTATCTTTAACCTGATCAACAAACAAAAGCTTACGTTTAAACCATTTTAAAGCAGTTGGAGTGTTTATTGTTGGCTGTTTTGTTGCCTTTCCTCCTTCCAGACCTCAAAGCTGGAAAAGCAAAGCAGCATGCCAGAAAGTGATTACGACAACACGTTTCATGACTCGGAGACAGATGACCTGGGGTGAGAAGTTCGAGTTAAACTCATTTATAGCAATCTGCAGTAAATTAAAATGGGTTAAAACTTGGGTGAGGCCAATCATTTCTTCTGTTTTTTTTTTCTTTCCACAGTTTCTGCAGGAGAGGGAGGCTGAAGAGCAGCAGCTGGCTGGGAGAGGGCAGCTCAGTCCCTCAACTGGATGATGTGGAGATGGAGTCAGACCCGACACTTCCCAGCACCGAGGACGTCATCCGAAAAACCGAGCAGATCACCAAGAACATTCAGGAGCTCCTGAGAGCTGCTCAGGACAACAAACATGACAGGTCAGACCCTGATCAGAAAAACAAAACCAAAACGTTTTATCATCTGTGGATCACATTCTTTTTAGCCTTCACTTCCTCTCTTCAGTTTCAAACATGACATCATTCTTTCATTGTTTTGTTTTTAATTTAAACATTGTCCATTTGCACTTTTATTCCTGCCCACTTCCCTCCTCTTCATTCTACATCCACCTGTGTTCTGCTGTCACCTTGCCTCCTCCACCCTTGGCTCCTGCGAGCAGACCATGTGAGCGTGAAGGTGTGCGACGGCTCAGGCACAGCCTGGGATGTTTCAGCACTCTGGTGCCCTGGGCTGAGAAGGCCCCCTCTCCCCTTCATCCGCTCGGCCTCCGATCCCCTGACCCCACCTCCTGGTACTCGGGCTTCTGTCCCTGCCTCCCAGGCACAGTTTTATTTTCCTCTCCCTCACATGGTTTCTTCCTCTGGTGTGCCTCACCTGCTAACAATCTCTCTGCTGAACGTGCTGCTGTGTTTTGAATGGCGCTTTAAGATTTTTGGTCATTTGATTTGAATTTGCTTTGACATGAGAGGTAAGTTACAGTGTGGAACAGTTATTTGAGGTTTATTAAGCATGAACTTAGATGTTTGAAGTTATTTAGTTGGTTTTGTTTGTTCAGGTTGTTTGCTGTTTAAATTGCATGATTTTTTTTTAAAGTTTAGGACAATGATGCATGGTTGCAGTAGCTTCAGGTTCATATTTATTTATGATTATGATTTTTAAAATATATTTTTAATTAAAGTTGAACTCATGTGGAAAACTTCTCCCCTCATAGCTTCATACCCTGCTCAGAAAGAATACATGTGGCTGTAACAGAAATGGCTGCCCTCTTTCCAAAGGTTTGAAGCACTCTTCTATTTAATTAACTGTTCCACTTTATGTGTTAGTTTCTGAAATGTTACACGCAGCTCTTAGAAAGCTGAATGTCTATAATTTCCTCCAAAATGTACACATTTCTCTGCAGAAGCCTCGCTCAGAGACGGTCAGAAACTCTCTGCGCTTGTTGACCTTCAGTGCATCTCGTCTCCAGAACGAGTGTCGAAAGGCCGTCCCTTCGGAGGTCGGCGGCTCGGGACCGGACATGCAGCTGGTCACCCAGCAGGTCATCCAATGTGCTTATGACATTGCCAAGGCCGCCAAGCAGCTTGTTACCATCACAACAAAGGAGAACACCAACTAAAGAGCACTTCAAGGGCTGCAAAGCCATCTGCATCTCAGTGTTTTATTGTCTTTAAATGTATTTGGAGTATATGCATGGATTATTTTTTATATTGCCAATATTATGGATAATATTGTAGATGTTTACAATATTTAAAAGGCAGGCATATCAAGAGGGGAAATCAAAAATGCAGCTTAGCTCTATTAAACTATTGTAGCACAATTTATGAGGTAATTCAATATCTTCCAGTTAGGCCTGTCCATAGATTATAACTAAGTACATGTACTATATAAGAAATTAACCTTAGTGGCTCTGTAGTGGTCATTAAGAAAATAAATTAAGCACATCATACAGCATGGTGAAGCACAGTGAAGTTATCAGTCTCAAACTACATGTGGATACCAAAAATAAATTACTTATTGCTGATAATTGCACAGGCATCATCACGAAGAGTAATAAACAGGTAAACAATAAAACTATGTACTGTAGTTCTAATAAATGTTCAAGTTCATGTTCATGCACACTATGTAGCACTGCAATATTAATGTTTGTTTCATTAAAAAAGCTATTTATGGTTTGTTTCCTGTCCAAGTATAGTACTGTATACTCCTGTTTGCAGAACACAAGGTGTCCGTGTTCAGGGGCCAGCTGCTGTTTTCTCTCCAGCATCAGGATGTTATGTGTTTAGTCTGTTATTGTGCAACTCATGGAAACATTTTAAACATTTCCTGTGTCACTATTTCAAATGCTATTTTTATTTTTAGTCCAAGCAATTTTTCTAGTTTTTGTATGCGATGCAACTGTTTAAACTGCACTTGAAGAAAAAAGTATTTTAAATCAATTTTATTTATAAATACAATTTTGTTTGCATTTTTATTTTTTTATTTTATGTCCAAGCAGAAGCATAATACAGATTTGACTGCAAATGTTTTATTTAAAAATGTCTACAAAATCAGCATAGAAAATTCTATATTCTTTTTAAAGAAATCTAAAAGTGCTTTTCAATGTAAAATTAAAAACAAACGAACAAAAAAAAAAACACCTGGCCTTCATAAGCTTCATGAGCATCATTTATAAAAGGCAATAATGCAGATGTTTTTTGTCTTAAATGGTAAACAACTCAAGTGCATGGCTTGGGTTGAAAGTATTCATCCATACCAACCATGAAAACATTCATAAGAGAAATAAATTCTAATTTCTTGGTTTCAACATGCTGTTCAAGCTGCACACAGTATTTGGTTAGCTTCTCAAATAATGTGGGTAAACAATGAAAGAATTCCCTCTAGAAGACACCAATAAAATGATGTTGATTTGATGAGTGCTCAGTTTATTGTGAATCTTGTCCCCATCTGTCACAGCAAGATGTTCCACCCTCACAGTTAGCTGGATAACAAGGACAGAAACAACAAACCATCTTTTAAAGCTAATTCTCTTCAGAAAGCATACTTCACACTTCAGTGGAGTTCGGTCTTGCAGGATGCTTATGTCCATGCTGATCGAGGTCTGCTGTGAATCTGAAAATGTAAAAAAAAAAAAGGAGGTACATTAAAGAGAATTTTGGAACTTTAAAGATGACCAAGCAGCTATTTTACCTTTTCTTGGTACCCCTTTTCAACTAGTTTCTGCATCTCAAGTCTCAGATCCTCCTCTTGGATCCGAACAGCTTCCCTGTCCTCCTTTTCCTCCTCCTCTTTCCTGCACTGCTCCTCCCATTGCGCTTGGTGTTTCTGCTCCACCTGCATTAAACAACTGATTTTAGAACGTTTTAAGCAGAAACAAACCAAAAAAAAAAAAACATATTACCACTCACCTGAGCCTTTATTTCTTGCATCCTTGTTGTTTTCCGTCCCTCCTCTTGCTCCTTCTCCAGGCATCTGAGCTCCCTCTCCTGCTCCAGCTCCTGGATCAGCTCCTCCCGTCTCTTCAGCGATTCTTCTTGAGCCTCGCGATTTTTTTGCATTTTTAGCTCTAGCTGCTGCTGTCTCCCCACGAGCACCTTATCAAGGAAAACATCTTTTTATTTAACAATTCATTTTTAAAAACATCTCCATCATTCTAAACAGTCTCACCTCATGCATGAGCCGCTCTCTGGCTTTCTTCTCCTTCTCCCACTGAGCTTCTCGTTTCTCCCACACACGCTGAGCTTCTTCTCTGTACATTCAGGTGAAACTGGTCAAAGTGCTGCAAGAGTCCTTTTGTTTTCTTCACTGAACCCTGATGCTGACCTGTGTAGGATGTCAAACTCAGCCTCCCGCTCCCGCTCCAACTCGAGCTGCTCTTCAATCACTCGTTTCATCCAGGCGGCATCAGCGACGGCTCTTTCTCTTCGTGCCGTCTCCAGCTTTCTTCCCTCCTCCTCTCCTTCTAGCAGTGCTGCTAGAATCCTACAATCAGCCTCCTGATGTTCACAAGTGAATAAAGGAAACATTAGACTAAAGGAACATGGAGAATACTTAACACACTGCAGATGGAGTGGATTGGTACCAGTTCCTCCTGGACCTGCTGAGCTCTCCTCTTCAGCTGAGCTCGATACTGACGAATCAAAAAATGCCTGGTGCAACAACAAAAAACAAACTGTGAGCTCAGAACTTCAAATAAAAAAAAATCTGATTTCATTAATCTGCACAAAAACTTCCTATACCCAATTTCTGCTTTCTTTTGCCTTTCCTCCATTTTCCTCCTTTCCTCCTCCATCTTCTCCAGCTCCCACTGCTGAACTAACAAGGCCTCTTGTTCCTTTTTTAATCGAGTAGCCTAATTAGAAGAATACAGCAATAAAAATAAAATATCTGGGAGATAGCTTTGTTTATTTATTTGTTTTTGTTTTTTTTTAGGTTCCAAATACCTCCACCTCCCTCAGCTTCAGCTCTTCCATCTGTTTCCGAAGCTCTTCCGCCCTCTTCCGCTCCGCCTCTCTCTTTCGCTCCTCTGCTTGCTTCATCCTCTCCAGAGCCTCTTTTCGAGTCCTCTCGTACTCGTTTTCAAAGCGTCTCTTCTCCTCCTGTTGGGTCACTTCTTTCTGCATGTTGGATGAGATGGGTCACTTACATCGAGTGTCAAACTTTCTTAATTATGCACCATGTCGAAGGGATTAACCTGAGCAGATCCCAGACATGATACTGTGCTCACAGAATGCACGAGCACTCTTTGATTAAAAATGAATATGCTACATCAATAATGGGTGATGTAAAAGGATAATGACAAATTTAAGGGCTGATTGTTCTTATGTTGCCTCACTGACAGGATGGAAGGGCAGTTTCCTAAAACTCTAGTTTGAGTAACACCAGAAAAAGCATCATTTGAGACATTTTGTCGGTTGGTTGAGATGATCTTCCTACCTGTTTCTTCTCAGATATCTGCTCTTGCCACTGGCTGACAACGTGATCTTTATGCAGTGCTGACTCAACCTGCAGATGGAGTAAAAGCACGAGTTGTGACAGAGGTGCAGATGAACCTGACCCCTTGAGGAAAGTAAATGCTGGACTCAAGTTCACAGAAAGTCATGGAATGTGTTTCTCACAAGTGCTTTAAGTTTCCAGCACAGATGGAAATCCTAACTAAAAGTGTCTGTTTTCTACACTTGTTGACACATACAAGATGGTTAACTGAAACCTGAAGCCACTCTTCATGTCATCACCAGTCTGACTGAGGTCATTTTAGTCACTTTTGCATCAGTGCTTTAAACACACCTACCTGTCGTAATTCTGGGTTGTTTCTCTTCCAGTGCTCCTTCAGAAGCTCTTGTGCAACCTAAAGGCAAACCACAGGAATTACAAGATTAAATTATTTTATGGCTGAGCATCATGATCATTATTACTAAAAAGTGCTGCTTATTCGGTGCAGCTTACCTTTTTCTTTCTTTCTTCTCTGGCCAAACGAAGCTCTTCAGTTTTCTGCACCAGCTGACTCGTCAGTGCAGTCCTGTCAGGGACTAGTTCCTGGAGCTCTGCCTCCAGCTGGTCTCGCTCTTCTTGAAGCATGGCCCTGAGCCGATTTCTGCGCTGCTCCAGGTTGGCTTTCTGTTCCTCCTTCAGTCTCTGGCTATGATAAGCTGACATGCTGACAAAAAATAAAATAAAAATAAAAAACACTTGTGTTTAACTAGCATTTTCTCATCATTATCCATCACAGGCTCACTTTATGCAGAAATAAATTTGCACACATGCAACTTCATATTTCTAAACCTAATACATTGTGTAGGTTTCCATTCATATCTGTATCCCTGCCTCTTACCAAACACCTAACTCTTACAAGCACACACCTAATCCTAACCTATACTTAACAATATTTTAGGTCTAAACATATCCCCTAACTAGAAATGTTGTTCCACCATATTAGGACTGGGCTTTACAAGGACTACTGCTCATGACAAGGTAGCTGATTATACCAGAAAATGTCCTAAAAGAAACCAAAATAAGGTATACACATGAACACACACACACATTTTACCAGAATGTATTTTTGCAGAATTACACTAACATTCTACACAAACCTTAAAGCTGCTCTGAAAAGTTGGGAAAATTTTCTAAAATGCAACAAATACATAATTCTGTACTTGTACCTTAATTTACCAAACACAAAGACAAAAAATATTTAAGATTTAGATTTTTTTTTGATTCCACAAAATAAAATTGCTGTGCTTTTAAACTTCAGCTCATCTGTCACGCTGTAAACGAGCTACAGCAAGAAATCACAGCAAAACTTGAGTGTGCTGAGCTCAACTTTTGACCTGTAAAGCAGTTTGTGACTAATCAGCAGATCTGAGTAGCTGTAGCTACTGACTTGTGTTTGTATTAGGAAAAACATCTACAATAAGAAAAAAATAATAATTGTGAGAAGATATCCTTTAGAAGTGCAACTTTACTTGCAAACGTTCAAATTTTCTCAGTGGCCTCACATTGATTGATATAAAGTCTCGTTTTCACAGCAGGAATATAATAACAATAAGAGTTTTCTTTTTTATTTTGGGCTTGAACATAAGGCTTTGTGTTCCTGTAGCGTAAAGTCTGAGCAGATGTATCTGCTGCGATGTGCTTTTAGGAGAGAATAAAATATTCAAGGTAATTTTTTATTTTTACAAATATCTGAATGATTTGAAGTTGGTTTACTAGGAGCAAAACTGTGTCATGATTGTTGATGTGTAATTTGCAGAGCTGAACTGGTGCACTTAAAGTTACAATGGTTGTGTCAGTGCGCATCTCTAGTTACAGATTCGTTCTGTACCTTTAACACCTTCATATTTACCTCTGTTGGAAGGACCTCCGGGAGCTCCATGCCTCCTGTCTGTTGCTGCGGATGCTCTGCTCCTTGAAGTACCGAGCATGACGCTCCCACTGCTGGCGCCATCGAGCTTCCTGCTCCCGCTGCCGGGCCAGATGCTCGGCCAGCGCCCGGGACCGACTGGGCAGTTGGACCGAGAGAGTGGGTAGAGCCATCAGGCTGAACAAACAGAACAAGCAGCTAGAGGAGCTGGCTCCTAAATTCACAAAACCTCAAGGATTTCTGCAAATTAAACGCAACAAGAATCAAAAATGGCATGGCGTTTAATTTGTAACATTAGCCTCACCGGTGCTAGACTCATTGATAACCCACGTTCATTGGTCACCCCCAAACAAACACATTTAGTTTATCAGCAGATTATTTGTTTTTATATTCTTTTTTTTTAATCGACGTGTTGCATTTTTGCACAGACAAAAACGTACCTTGAGCTTTTAAAACGTCTCTATTTCAGAAACCGCTCGCAGGTTTCCCTAGTTACCAAAAATACTTCCTTGTTGTGCTACGAGATGCAGTAAAGGCCAAAAATGTTTTTGAACAAGAAAACGCGAAACGTTTTTCGTCCAACGCAAACTCCAAACAACCAGTACAGATGGATGTAGCGTTTTACAGGATTTTCAGGACAATGTAGCCTAATAAAGTCGATTCCAGCAGTTTATTTATGTATTCATTTATTTATTTTAGTTGTTCTAACAAAATAAAATAGGACATTTTATTTATTTGCATCCACTACTTAGTTCATTTCAATGCAGATAAGTTGGTGGACAGATAGACAGACATATGGATAGATAATAATAATTATAATAATAATAAGTGCTGTGTGTTGTCATTATTGTATGTTCTCATACAATGGTGACGTTATCTGCAGTTAAACCCATCGCACGCACCCAGGTGAAGCAATGGGCAGCTATGTGGGTGTCCAGGGGGCAATTAGTGTCTTGCTCAGAGACACCACGACATGTGGGAATGGCTAGTAGCGTGTTGTAACACACACAGTCTTCTGATGCTGCTCAACAGCTTGGTCGCAGACAAGTACTGCCATCTTGGAGGAAAGAATTCAGTCCCACACTGTGGAAATGTGGGACTGGCACCGGTTGTCGACAATCAGGCACAGATCAGGCACCTGATTGTCAACATCTGGAATACCAGAAACTCTAAACGAGTGTAAAAATCTGAAACACATGTTTTGCATTGGCAGAACTTTGTTGGATTTTTTTCATGGGCGCAACCCACATATGCAACTCTGCTGCTCAACCCATGAATTTGGCTTATTTAGTTTAGTTTAAATGTTTATTGTAATAGAAATGTTTTGGATCTGTGACGAGCTACTCTTTTTGTTAGATTACTCATAGATGATTATTGTTTAAATTGATTGTTTGAATTTGATTTTTTTTTAAAGGGGCAGATATGGGGGGAGTGGGGAGTGGGGGAGTGGTGGCGCAGTGGTTAGACGGTGGGTTTGTGATCGGAATGTCGCCGGTTCAAACCCCGGTACCGACAAAACCTCATTCGCTCCACTCTGGGACCCTGAGCAAGGCCCTTAACCCCCACCATTTGCTCCCTAACAGGTCTCTTTTGAAAATGAGTTATTGTGGCTCAATGAGACTAACCTGGATAAATAAAGGTTAAATGAAAAAAAAATTTTATATAATAAAAAAAATTCTTCATTCTGCCACCTTTCATTTTATGTTTTTTTTTTTTCATATTATATGTACAATGGTTTTCTTTAAAAAAAATTGTAGTGTTTTAAATATAAAATGAATAAAGAATTAAAAAATTAAGGGAAAATGAACAGGCTTTTCAAATAAGATGTATTGCAAAAAATAAATAATTGACCAAACTTAAGCTTCCTCAATCTTTACACTATACAGTATTTAGATCATGAGATAGTGTAGTATATGTGTGTCTGTGTGTTTCATGTGCCTTTTACAGGACAAGAAATGATGGGTGGCCTGGATCTATCACCAGCAAGTTGATCACATGAGCTGGCCAGCAGCTGGATGTCCCTCCATGACCTGGGCTGAATGTAGGTAACCTGAGTGTGTGTGCGTGTGTGTGTGTTTGTGTGTCTGTGTATTTTGCTTCTCCTTCTCTCACAGAGAATCTGAAGAAGGGTTGGCAGCCTTTGGCTTTCATTTCAAAGCTAACGGTGAGTGCGGACTGAAGAGATGGCCCTGTTGATGGAGCACCAGTTCAGGCAGCTGCCAGCTGACAGACAGGTGGAAACAAGACCCTTTTTGGAGACTGTGTCATATCTTCCACCATTCTTTGGTAAGTGTATTATTATAATTATCATTTATTATTATTATTATTCAATTTAGTGACCACTGATATATTTCTGCATTCGAGTTATTGGAAAAACACAGTAAATGTCTTGGGCTGCAGGAAAATTGGGATTTTCTACAGCTAATCAGTTATGAGGCTTATCATGATCAAATTCAGTCATAAAACAGACTAAAAATGCAGTTCAAACAATATATAATTCAACAAATGCTAATTAACGTATTACATTTGTACCAAAATGTCAGGTCTATGTCAAGATTAGATTTTCAAAACTGATTGTATTTCCACTGTTACGGTATTGACGAATATTGATTGCACAACATAAAACTAGTAGAGAAGGGAAATCTGTCCCTACCATTCCCCAAAGCTCGCCAGAACAATGTTACTCTGGTCAAATAATAATCTTTTTTTTTTTTTTTTTTTTTTTTAACGGCTCAAATTTCTCCATATCAAGCTGCCCACAATCCTTTGTCATGCATAATTTAATCCTCTGGCCAGGATTTGAAGTTGTGAAAATTGATTAGTACGGTGCTGGGTTCCACTCGTCCATTCAGACGAGCCACGCGGCACCAAAGCATCTTTGTGCAACTTCATTCTGTATTAATATGCTAAAGTCCCTCTATTGAATTTGCCATGCGAAACCCTTGAGATAAAACAAGTCTGACGCCAGTATAAAACCCTTTCCTCCCACTGTTTATTTCCTGACCTAGAAACTCCCGTGCCAATTTTCCTACAAGCTGACACTTTGTACAAATTGACACAAGTGTTTACCTAATTAGACTTTATCTTTGCTGTTTGGACAATACTGTACTTGACTGGTTTTCTCGCTGTTCTTTTATTTTTGCTTAGGTATGCTTAATCAGGTCGTATTCCTCTTAGAAGCATTTAGCTTTCATTTCACCAAGGGTTCAGATTCCAGCAAATCCCATTCACCAGAGATGTCCTATATTTTTTATTTACAAAAGGCCTAATTTGTAGAAATAACCGTACAGGATGAGGACATCTCTGAAACTGGATATGTTTCCATCAGTGTTGTGTTGATGCATCACATTGATACAACAGAGAAGGACTTTATCATGAGTAGTTTACACTAACAGCTCAGGGCCTGAAAAGGTTCCAGTGTCTCAGCAGGTCAACTATGATCCATGTGGGGTCAGGACTGGAGGTTTCTCACTCTGTTCACAATATCGCCATCCAATACTCTGAAATAAAGATAAATGATAAGAACTGTAAAACGTAATAGCAAATCAAAGACAACAAAGGTCTATTCATTGTTTAATCAGGGTTGTAGTATTGTTGTACCTACTATGTTGCTAACATGGATTGTATCTTCTTTTCCTGCAAGATGAGCCTTATCAGTAGCTGTGAAAAATGTTCACATTCCATCCTTAATCATTTCCATATGTGAGAGAAAAACATTTACAGAGCAACAAAATGTTTCCTAACTTTTTTTTTTTTTTTTTTTTTTGTTGCTTTTGAAATAGAAATATTTGTAAAATCCTGGTAACATTAGAGGCTTGTAAAAAAATTAAGCTTTTTTTTTTTTTTTGCTTCATTATTGACGCTGTAGTCAGACAATCCATGTTGTCTACCTGAATCTTGTTGCTAATTATTACCCAGATGAAGGCAGACTTTATGTTTTTCCATATGTCTGTGTGTGTTTGTCTGTTACCAAATTATCTCATGAACCACTGGGTAGATCTGAATTAATTTCACAGTAATGTCTACAACTGATTAATTTACAGAGTCCAACCTATTTATGATGACCACCACAGCCAACCTATAAACACTCAAATGGCTAAAACACAAACTTTACAGATAATGACCTAACATTTGTGGTAGTTGTGATCCTTAACTTATAACCTGAGTACAAACAGATGGTGCAATAGCTTTAAGATAATTGACATTTCCTATTTGGAGTCATTCAACCTTTATTTATACAGGTTAGTCCCATTGAGCCCATTAATAGAGGTCAGTTAGTTAGTTAGTTAGTTAGTTAGTTAGTTAGTTAGTTAGTTAGTTAGTTAGTTAGTTAGTTAGTTAGTTAGTTAGTCAGTTAGTTAGTTAGTTAGTTCATGATATACAACCGCTGCACTCCTCCCCTTTGCTATTCTTCCTTTCAGCAGAAAAGAAAAGGAGTGTGTGTGTCTGCACTTGAGGAGGAAAAACGGGGAACTCACGAGGGTGAAAACAATTAAAAAGGAAGACCTCTCCGTTGTTCCCATAATTTGTTTTAAAGAGTCAGTCCAAAGATGTGAATCCTTCGAGAACGTTATGGCAACAGCTCTGACCAATGTTCTGCCCATGGCTTAAAAAGTTGAGAAAAAAATTTATTGAGATAAAATAACAACTCTTCTTCTCTTTACTCAGTTTGAGTTTTTTTTTTCTGTACACAGCCCCTGACAAATAAACAAAGAATATTTTTTTTTAGCTTTTCCAAATGTAGTTGTCTCTTTTCCTCTTTTCAAAACTATGTGCTGTTTACTTTGGTGACATTTTGTTAGATTTTTTTATCTGTTGTGCGCTTTTAAATATTGTTTTTTGCATCTGAAATCTAGATAAGTCCCACAGAGAAGGTTTTCGACTTGTTGTGTGGTCTTTAGCTTCACACTGTGAGTGTGTTCAATGTTGAATCAGCTCTTTGTCAGCAACCTTAGTGTGACGTCAATTAACAGCAGAGGTCTATCGATGGAAATGCAAAATTGGAATGAGGAACTTTTAACAGTGAGAGACTGATACATCATTAAAATGCTTGAAGAATATTTTGGAAAAACAATTGTTTTGTAGATTTGGAATGAAATAAAAAAGGTACTTTCCTCTAAAACAATCAAATAAAATAATAATTCATTGTTGAGTTTTTTTGTTTGTTTGTTTGTTTTTTGGTAAAACAACGAACACCTTTTTACTGCTGCTGAAAAATTAATTTTCTTGTGTCCTACCTTGGCAGCCATCACCATAGAGGCTCCTCCTCTGATGCCCAGGATGGGAATGTGTGTCTGAGCAGATATGAAGTCCAGGATCTGCGCAATGGCCTCCTGATCCGTGTCATCACCGAACACCACACCTTGTAGAGAGTTCCTTGTCATCTGCCCACAGATCCGATTAATGATGCTCTTTGGATCAGTCTCATTCATGGTGACCACTTCCACTTTGGGAGGATAAGGAATGTGGAGGAAGTCTTCCTTCTCCAGTCCAGTCCCCAAAGTTACTTCGCTGGAATTGCCCACCAGGATGACGGCAATACTGAGCGGGCTGATCAGTTTAGGACTGATAGCTGGAGGTCCGGGTAACACAGGAGGATAATGAGGAGGGATGATTGGACCTCTTTGGTTGCTGCCTCCCCTTTGGCCTTCTTGTCCTCCTGAAACACCTCCAGGACCTGCTCCTGGACCCCCACTTCTCCTGGACTCGCAAACAGGCACGAGGACTATGGAGAGAAGAAGCAGAGAGCAGGACAGGGAGAGAATGGGCAGGGTGAGCCGAGGCTGAAATCGAGGATGGCAGGACGACTGGTCCAGAGGAGGAGGAGGAGGAGGATGACTTGAGGGTGGGGACACCAAACGCTTGTCCTGAAGATGGGAGGGAGATGAATAGAGGCTGACAATCATCGTGGAGGAGTTTAAATACCGTCCCTGAGGGGAAAGGGCAGAGACAATATACACATCACGTTAAAATCATCCCAAACTGAGACTTAACATTACAAACATGTAACTGCACAGGTCTGAGATACATCAGCTATTAGAAAAACAGTGTTCACAGTCGGCACTTTGGATGATGGAGCTTAAATACTTTAGCAAGTTTGACAGCTGACTGGAACTGAGCTTGTTGGGAAGTCAAGTTCAGCTGTAGAGTGGCAGTTCATGAAGTGATGAGCCTGGCCACATGTGGAACTATCAGAAACATTTTTGGCATGTCTTCAGAGGTGATGTAGGGTCGTACTTCAGTGCACAGAGCAGCGTTAGGTAGGGATGATAGCGCTGTTGTTAAACATGATGTAGCAAAATAAATAAAAATGTCCAACACAAGTCCTGCAAAACCATATGTGAGCATTCAATAAAGGACGTTTGATCAAGTTTTCTCAAATCTTGTTAAAATTAAGTCAGAGTTCTGTCTGTTT
>JARVLU010001462.1:18451907-18464074 GCA_031762415.1 Simpsonichthys santanae
ACGTCACTGGGGCGCGACGGCCGTATACGCGAAACGCCGTAAAGCAAGTCCGCCGTAAACCGGGGACAACCTGTATTTACTCACGGTTAAGCTGGAAAACTATGAAATGGATTTCTTGAAAGTGAGGTGGGTCTTTTTACTCTGGGTTCATGAGACACACGCCTCCATTCAGGAAATCCATACCATAGTTTGAAGCCAACGTGCAGAGCAGCTGGCAGGGGATCACGTGTGGAGACGTTTCAGCAGACACAGACATGCATCATGGATCAGAAATCTCTGCAGGTTGGATCGGAAAAATCTGATACGTAAATTATGCTGGTATCGGAGGCTGATACCGATACTGGATCGGCCCCATCCCTACATTCAACCTTTAAGCCTCCAGTATACTCGGGCAGTTGTCAGTCTGCAGAGGTCCACATGTACCAGATTAGAGTCTAAGCAGACACCAGCAGGGCATGTCCGTGCAAAGCTCAATTTATATGACCGCATACTTGATGTCGCACAATAAACTTCCTGGTGACACACTGCTTTGTATGTGACACCAATGTATGAAATCCCCTTATTCATCCCTCGTCTGGTTTAATGGCCTTTTCTTTTGCTTTTTTTCCAAGAGGCAAGCGATCTCTTCCTCCTCCTCCATTGACGCCATGTCTGAAATGGTGAGAAATGAAGGAATTTGTCACGAGCAAATTAAAATCAGGTCCAGTGTGGCTGCAGGAGGGTCTGGAGGTTTCTTGGTGGGCGGGTCTAATGTGTGGGCTGCAGGGTCAACGCTTCCTGTTTTTAATTTTAATTTAATTTAATTTTTTAGAACTTTTTATTAACGATATACAAACACAGAACACTGCTGCTGGGGCAGCCAGCTCTCTTTTTTTTTCCCGACCTGTCAATCAATCCAGTAGGCGTGTCAGCAGATGACCAATCGGCAACCTCAATTTGTCCTGAAGGTAAACGCCCATTTTAAGAGGAGCTACGCTGCATCCGCTCAGGGTGGATGTTTGAGTATGAAGTCTGAACCCTCTGCGCACAGTGCACATCGAGTCCGCGCAGAAAAAGGACCGCCCGATTACGTATACTGGAGCCTTTATTTATACAGGTTAGTCTCACTGAGCCACGAGGATTCATTTACAAGACAGACCTGTATACATACATTCTACATACACTTATAACTTCTTGTACGTTTTTGCACCTTTGGAGAAAATACCTCTAGAATCCAATAAGCAGATGCTTTTGTAAACTTTTTATGCTCTTAAACAGAAATGTGCAAACGTTTTTGAAGATACAATACAAGGTTTGTATCAAACTGTGACTCCCACGTAAGCAATGAAAAATGTGAGTCCTTCCCATCTGCCTCTTTTGGCCTTGTCTGCATTTTTCAGCTCAAGTTGAACCAGTATGAAACCTGTCGCAGACCACAAATCAGACCAAATGTCCTTTTGCCACAAAGGAAAGTAATCTAAGTACAAATTTCTAGCATGTAAACATATTTTAATGCATTAAATAGATAACTTACTCAATTGTAAACGCATGCCAAACACAAATACCTCGTATTGAACCTTGATATGAAGTTTCAAGCGTAAAAACACAATATTTTTGTTGTGTCCAAATAGTCCAATATGCTCAAATAGTAAAAAACTGTGCAAGACAAAGACTTTTGAACCCAAGTTTTGAACATAATTTTCTTTTTTATGATTAAGACTGAGTGACTACAGAAAAAGAGTTAAAAAACAACATTGATTAACAATGCGGCAACATAAAAACACTGACTGCTGTGCCAGAAACAACCACCTCATCATCTCTCACAATGAGACTGTGTTGGCTCTGTAAAGACACAACCTGTGTGTCATTTCCTGTGGGACAGCGAGGGACCACAGACGGTCCTTGTACTCTTACTCCTCCAACACACTCCCACGCTCTGGCAGGCAACACCAGAGGGTGGTGAAGCCTTGCACCTGGGATGCCCAAATGCCAACTCTGAAGCTTTGGAACGAGGAACCTGCTCTGAACCCAAGTCCTGCTGTGACCAAAACTACAAGAGGGTTCTTCTTCCTCAAAGCGCACCTCTCAGTGCAATAAGATTGCCTGGCCCCCTGTGCTCACAGCAGAAGGCAGAGGGCAGAGCGAAGGCACAGCGCCGTGGGACACCATGAGCCGGAAATGATTCTCTGTGTGCCAGCGCTGAGACGCCAACATGACAGAAGAGACTGTGGTTTGCATGAGGCAAGATTAATACAACAAATATCACGTGGTCGTCTCCCAAAAATCAACTCGCTACATAAATCTGTGTAAAGACAAATTCCACGAGGCTTTTCAGCAATCCCCCAAGTGAAGTTGCATAAGCAGGCATTCATAGGAGCGGTTACGGCTACATCAGATAGCCGTCAATCACCTTTTAGCATAAAACCCCTCCTGACCCCTGCTTCCCTCCTTCAGAGTGTGGAATAATGACAGCCTCCTGTGGAATTCCAAATGGGAGTCAGAAATGAGGTGGTTCAATCAGTGGGAAAAGGTCAAGTACATGCAGATTTGCTCTCCCTCGCCATCTCCATTCCTTCTCTCCCTGTTC
This sequence comes from Simpsonichthys santanae, assembly GCA_031762415.1. NCBI lineage: Eukaryota > Metazoa > Chordata > Actinopteri > Cyprinodontiformes > Rivulidae > Simpsonichthys > Simpsonichthys santanae. The sequence goes on from JARVLU010001462.1 coordinate 18,454,474, forward strand.
CACTTCGTGCCCCCCACCTCCAGGTTGCTGAAGCAATCAGGGTAAAGGTTGTTATTTCTGCTGCAGCTGCCAGTGACCACGCTTAAATATTCAAGTGAAAAATTCTACCTCTTTCTTTAAAGTTATTTCTTTTTTCCCCCCTCTCCCCTCCCAGATAGAGCCACTGAAGTGCGGTGTTGCAATTTGGTATGACCAGCTAATTCTACTGTCACTCCTCGCACTGTCTCGGACGACAGTGGAGGAGAGGTGACTGGAGGTCATCACCTGAGCATAGTACTTCTCGACATGGCGGCGGGGTTTAGAGAGGGAAGCGAATAAAAGCAAAGCAAACTAACGGCTCTGGCAGCTCAGCCTGCAGAGGCACGGGGCTATTAGGAAAACTACAATTCCCTGGTGAACTTCTGTGTCATGTCCTAGGGCTGAGAGTGACAAGGCCAAGTTGTCTCTGTCGATCAAGCTGGAAGGAGGGCTGAACCTGGCCTGACATGACATGAACCTGAGATATCAGGCTCTGTGGGAATTTTCATCTACACCTATAGCTGATTGGCACTCCGGGCCTCCAGGCTGTTGTCACAGAAGGTTTTGGCTACAGGTGTGTGCATGTGTGTGTGCTTGTCTCTAGTACAAGACAGATTTAGGCTCAAATTCTCATCCGCACACCAGTTGACTGGAAACTGAAATTCCCTTGGGTAAGGAATTAATTTTCAGAGTTTGACCTCACTGTGAGTGAATTAATCAAATATATAGTTCATGATTTATTTAGAGAAAGAGGTGTTATTGTAAGAAAGGAAAAAAAAAAAAAAAAGTGTGCCAAATCACCAGGGTTCTGCTTGGGTTCGGAGACACAGGAAGCCCGAAGACTGACCCAATCACAGGACCAGGATAGGAGCAGCGGTGTGGTTGACAGGGACAGTATCTACAACAAGTCTGGGCGAAATGTGCACACACAGTGTGACAGTCGCCTGCTCAGAAAGTGTCACCCTGGCACAAATGTTGAAGAATTAAACAAATGAAAACCTGCAGGAATTTTAAAAGACACTATGAAATATAACCGGGCAGAAAAGTCCCCATCAGCCAGTCAAGTGCAGAATTCTTGCCCTGTTATTCTTTAGCTGACATGTGGCGGAGTAATTGCTGTCTGGGCCAAGAAGAAGGCAGCGTGGAGGTGGGGTGGGGGTGGTGTGGGCCCTGCTGTCCAGCCACCTCAGTGTTACTCATCACTGGACTGCTGCACCTCTCTTTCCCCTGCAGGAGCAAAGATTTAAGGTTCACCCCTTGCTTCCTGCACCTTCTGGCACACAGTGGAGGTTGATCGTCAAGCGGGGGGAGAGGGGTGAGAAGCAAGGAAGCTGCAGGATGTGGTTGGCCAGGGTCAGCAGCATCCATTCACCCTCTCTGTCCCTGCAGGGCCTTTCTCTCTCATCTGTCTGGATGGGTGCCCTCTCTCTGGGGCACAAAACTATGAGAAGTCCTGGCTTCACTGCCGTCTCTGCCTTTCATGTCTCCATCTAGGGCAGCGGTACAGAGACGTGAAGGGGAGGATGAAAAGGAGGTTGGGGGGGGGGGAAGAAGCTGCAAATGTCACCCATAAGGGGGGATTTAATTAAAAATGACAGGGGCTGGTGCTGGAGAGTGCAGCCACATATGTGTGGAATTTGGGTGCAGTGAAAGCAAGTGCCTATGATTTATAATTCAAGTAATGCTCCACACTCCTTTTAATTCTACAGCCAAGGAAAAAATATCAAAAGGCTGCCCCTGTGAGGCTAATTCAATATGATATTTTTAAGAGCAGGCGGTCAATAGCTTTTCTGAAAAGCCAGCTTCTCTGTCTCCCTTTCTGCTTCTGTCTTTTCTCTACTTGTCTGTCTCTCTCCGTCGCACTCTCTGCTGCTCCCTGCTCTCTCTCCCCTGCACTCCCCCGTCTCCTCAGTGCATCACCCCGCCCTCCGAAGCCCAGACACAGAGCGGGCTGTGATAATGGAAACATCCCACTCTCCGCCTCCCGTTTCTCCTGCTAAGCTTTGTGCGCTCGGGGGAAATTGATTGTCTGGCTAGCCGATCTGAGCGCTTCCAGCTGATGGTAGAGCCAGTTAAGTCCTTTTTTATTGAGGGTATGAGGGATTTTTAATGGGAGTCGCATCAATGAACTGTGCAGCCACTCAGCATCTGCATGCAGGGTATTTATTTATTTTATGCTTTTTTTAAATCCTTCTCGAATTGTTCTGCCACCTGAGTGTTCACCCACACGTCTAAAACGACTGTGTAAAAGACTGCAAAAACCAAATTGTCTATTTGAAGGCTGTGTTCTTCAATTTGGCCTCCTGTTGAACAGAGAGGTCACCTTACCTACAAACACCGTCCATTTTGGCAAAAAAAAAAAAAAAACTGGGCCACAACTAATCAGTCACGACCGGCTCAGCATGGTGACCTGAGTTTTGCCCATGTAGCCAGACCCAGTGTCTGCTTTGCTGAATCCCTTCTGGGCCTGGACGAACAATCACCTTATTGAGGCCAAGTGCAGCACAGTGGTGGAAATCCAACACCAACCCCCCTCCTCCCACATCCAAGGACAGAAAAGAGAAGCTATTACGTCCAAACATCCTCATTATGAACCTCAACTCAGTTGTCGAGGTAGCACTTCAATCAAAAGGTTTAACAGGTGGAGGAGTAGAGCGGGTCAGTAAGAAGGAGGGCAAAGGGAAGACTGGAAATTGTTCTTTTTCTCTATTGATTTGAGTCCTAACTCCCACTGGCTGTTCCTCAATAAAGGACCTTGAGAGGAAGTGAGCTAATCCTGTGAAATTGGAAGTGGGGAATCGATTAAGAGGACTACGGAGGATTTCCTCCATTTCTCTCTCTTTCCCCTCCGCCTTCGCCTTTACAAATTTTATTTTTGAATAACCACCTCTTCATCCCCATTTCACTTTACCTCTCTCTAAAACCTCATTAGCAAAATGTGCTTGAACCCCGCTCAGATAAAGTGCTATGACGTGAAAATGCACACGGAGCTCCGGTTATCTCATGCCTCCTCTCTCGTTTGCATGCAGCGCGCCGTGCGGAGGATTTACGTTGAGGAGAAACAAGTCCAGATGTGAGGACGAACACAGTCACCTTGTTGTTGTTGGCCTCTGCAAAGAGCAACCGGAGTGTGGTTTTAAGATGAGAAGTGGCTAATTGGCCAGTGGGAAGCTGAGAATGAACGCTTCCTTTCTTCAACATTAAGGGCCACGCTTTACTGAGCTGTTAACAGGTCTGATGCAATGTTCCTCTGATGGATGGGGAAGCAGAGACCCTGGTTTTCCCACTGCACCTCTGTAAGCTTTGGTTAAAAGTGTGAGGCTCCCTTCGCATCAGCATGATTTTCAATCAGCTTGCAGGGTTTTATGGGCCTGACGTAAACAAAAGCCATTATACACTAGTTAAAAAAAAAAAAAAAAGAACAGTATTTTTCTTGTTAAAATGGTGCATTTTCAAAGATCCGACATCACCTTCCTGGTGGCTGCAGCTCTCTTTAGTCCCAGACTGGTTAGAGCTAAGTTCTGCAAGGTCTGTGACAGCGCAGCCCCCCCGACTCTTTCCTGTCCTTTTGCACAGTTTTGTGAGTGGACAGAGGATGGTGTTCAGGGAACAGATGCAGTAACTGCCACATTTTACATGCGACCGGCACGGCCAGGGCCAGACACTGTAAATGTTTACAGACCCTCAGGGTCACCGGGGCCAGCGAGGCACGTTAAACAGTGTCTGTTCAGCTTTGCTGTCAAGACTGCGCAATCAGCACAGTTAAACAGTCTCCCTCCCAACGAGCAGTCAAACAACGCGGCGATCCAAGGTCCAAGTGCAGCCCGAGTCCAACGTTAGAGTTCCACCGAGCGGTGAGGGAACGTGTGGCAACAACGGCAGCTGGAATTTGTATTTTGCTTCACTTCACATTCAGACTTAATCGCTCATTTCTATCATTCGCCACAAACAAAAGATTAAATACAAATTACAAACACCCACCCCCCCATAGATTGCGTTTTGCAAGCTGAAAGGTAAGTAACTTACATTTCCGCCCAAGGACTTGTGGTGGCTCCAAGGTCTTGCTGGCACACATAGGGTGCTGGGGTGGAGGGTTCTGCCTCCTCTGCAGACAAGCCAGCATGGCGAGGTGGGCACAGTACTACAGCCGGGGGAGTTCTGCGGCCAACCTGTATTTAAAAGTAATAAAATAAAAAGAAGAGGAAGGAAAGTCAGTCATATGAGGTCAAAGCTTCATGGCTGTGGGCAGTCGGGGGCTGGCTGTGGGCTACAGCCAGGGATTTGATTGGGAAAGCGTGCGTACAGCTGCCTGCCTCTCAGCTCTGTGTGCTGAATGATAAACACACACCTGCACCGGGGCAGCTCTGTTGACACGGGTGCAGAGCCCAGTCCAGATCAGTCACTCTGCAGCTTCAAAACAGCACATTCACGCAGCCATTCAACCGCATCTCCTGTCTGGGAAGCCATCCTCAAAACAAACCCCCAGAATCACACAGAACATAGCAACACTGGGGCACACTGAGGCCCATTCTTTTCAGGGCAGTGTGTATGTGGTGATTGATGGCGTTATCTATGGATGGAAGAAAAAAAAAAGGTAGCACTGAGAAAACAGCAGTCTGTCTGCTGCAACTTAACATGCAACAGCTCTGGGGGACTGTCAGGAAAGGCCTGGGGGCCTTGAGCGGTGTCTGGATGTGTGTGTGTAGCTGAACTGAATAGTTGCAAGGTGGTGTTTGGGTGTGTATGTGTGTGTGAGCAAATGTGATGGGCTGGGAGGGGGAGACTGCCAACCGTACATCAGGGCTAGTGACGGCACTAATCAATCTCCCTTTAGGCCATAAATCTCTAGCTCCACCCTCCTCCTCCTCGCCACCTTCACTCAGGAACAGGAAGGCAGCGGATACCGGTTACTCTTCAAAAAAGCTCGTCACAGTCCCAGTGGAAACAGTTGGGATATAAATATGAATGCATATCAAAAGAAAAGCCCTCACTAAGAACCCTCAACAATCAAAAAGCAGAGGGTGTGTCATTCGTCTGCAACGCAGCGGTGTCACATCACACAATGATGACTGATTGCAACGTCTTCCACTCGGATTTTGTGACAGATGAGAGCAGCTGAAGCAACAATTTAGGCGCAGAAAGTGTTTTGTTTTTACACAATATGTATCGAGATTTACTCTGAACACACGCTGCATATTTTTACTGTACTGAACGTTGCAGATGGTCGGACAGCGGTCTACGAAAGACAAACCAAACAGTTAGTGGCCTTATTCTAGGCTCTGTCTGCGTATGACTCTTTTTTCAAAACGCATCAATACCAACAACTTCTGTTTCCATCTGAGTCGGTCTCCTCCTGCCGTAAAACAAAGAGCGAAGGCAAATATTTCATCCATGCTTTCACTGGCAGCGCACGTGGCAGGAGATTGAAAAATGATTTCTCATACACTTGTCACCGGCTAGTCCTCTGTTATTTATTTTCTCAGTGAATCACTAAATGAACATTTCGCCACCTGCCATCAGTCCATTACTTAGTTTCATAGATGATTATTTTATCATGAAAGAAAACAATTGCAATGATTACAGGATGAATTAATAGCGACGTATGAAGCTTCAGCTCCCGTTCTGGGTCATGCAAAGATATAAAACATCTGAAAATCATCTGCATTTTTCACTAATTGAAGCATTCAATCAAAACAGCCTTTACAAATGCATCTGGCCAAGGTGGAAAATTATTTTTTTCTAATACAATATAACACGGTGCTACTTAAAGAATAAAAAAATAAACGTGAAAACATGCACATTGGATGAAAAGCTCACTGAATAAACCTGATTTATCTTGTATTTTGAGAAAATACAATACGGTCCGACAGTAAAACAAAACCAACGAGTCATATTTACGTGCACAGCTTGACATAAACCTACAAAAAATGTAGTCAGTTACATTTTTCTATATACCTTCTAGCTAAATGGACTTGGTCTATTTTTTTTTTTTTTAAATATTGCTTCCTGCAAAAAATGCGACCTTTTAAAAGAAGATTATGACAGTGGATTTTTTACTACGATTTAGCTTGTAATTGATGGATTGACAAATGCAGAAAAGAAAAATAACAGACAAACATTTTCCTTCCCTATAATTATAGCTAAAAGACTTTCCTGGGTTGAATAGTTAATGATCAGAAGCAGGTGCTGCAGAAATGCATCAGTCCTGCAAATAATTCAGCCTTTCCCACATAAAAAGCTTTTTTTTCTTTTCTTTTTTTTTCATGAAGCGATTTCTTCAAGACATTACATTTGACCTCAAACCTTGAGGCTTGTACAATGCACTTAACACTTAAAGTCACATGAGTATTTTTAAAGCCTGTCGGCAGCACAAAACAACACTTTTAGCACAAATCGGACAGTGAGAAAAGCACTAAAAATGCATCTCCCTGATAAATATAAGTCAATTAAATCTCCACAGGCCACAGTTGAGCCTCTCTCTTTCACACACACATGCTAACACACAAGCTCCCGTGATGCAGATGGAAGAGAGGGACCACTCTCTATCTCGCCAGGTGCTCAGGATAAAAAAGAGAGGAGAAAAAAAAATGGGGGGGGGGGGGGGTCGCTCAAATTTCCATTTCATCTCGCACACAGGCAGGCCTGGCCCAAACACACTGGTACTTTGAGCTCATTACTGACTGTTCACATAATCCTTTCTCTGTGTTCTCTCTGTGTTCTCTCTCTCTCTGAGGATACTAATTTCACAACGAGCCCATCCTCACAGTCCATTTGTCCAAAGATAGTGGTTGAGAGAGAAAGCAGGCGCGTGGTGCAGATTGAGACTAAAAGCTGGTCTTAACGGGGGGATACCGCTACAGTATTCCTCTCTGTGAAATGAAAGACAATCGTGTAACTACCCTCTATTTTTCTCCATTTGCTGCACACCAAATGTATTCCAAGGCATTATACTTCACTAAAGGAGACCGGCTTTTTTTCAATTCAATTTCAGGAACCAATTTACTCCTATTATTGCCTTTAAGAGCGAGGCAAAAGGAGCAAGTCTCGGCTTGTTTGTCATGTCCTTCTTACCCCTCATCTCCTCCTATTAGGTTATTGTGCTACTTAGCAGATGTCTATCAGTGGCAGGAAATTATCTCCGAAACCAAACTCCTGTGACCCATCACCCGGGTGCCCTGAAAACAGCCTGTCTTGTCGAGGTCAATCTCTGTGAAGGTTCTGGGCCGTGTGTGTGTGTGTGTGAGCACTGCTCGAAAACACCACCTGCACTTCACTCACACATCAAATCCACCAGGTCTCCTATTACACCAGACCAAGGATATCTAAAAGCCAGGATGTCTATCGGCTCTTTCCAGTTCTGCTGCAGGGTTTGCAGTGGGGGCGGAAGATCAGTCCCACGAGATGAGCGAATAAGCCGGAATCAAGAGGCGGTGGGCTTGGCAAAGGGCTATTTCTTAGTTAAAAGGTTCTTAAACTGCAGAGGAGATCAGAGGAGATGGCTCTCCGCGCCCAAAGCTGTCTACTCAGATAAGCATCCTGCCAAGCGCGGGGTGTAACAGGGTGGTCATGGGTGAATAAATGGTGTGTGTGTGTGTGAGAGCTACACATGTTTCAGGGGAAAGACAGGCGATGGCAGCTGATAGCGATGGCTAGTAAACCTCAAAGCCGTTTTGGTATCAACTGAAATCTTCCATTAGTGTAAAAATAGCAAAGAAACAAAACGCAGTAGAGAAAGTTGGGTCAGTTATGGTTTGCTAGTTTATGACTTATTATCGGTGCAAAGTTTAAAGGTGTTTTGGATCTGTAGTTTGAAATGGATAACAGCAACACATCAGCTGCACATGATGAGCTAACTTAAAAAAATTCAACGTGAAAACTAGGTTTTCTGGTTTAAGCACCTCGGTTGTTACAAATATGCTAGTTGGAGATGATCTGATTCCAAAATCAGAAGGCTAATTCAATCATTCATTACGTTAGGGATAGCTTAAAGGATGAGTGCACCTACACGCTGCTTTCTCTCCCCAACAAAATAAATGCGCTTATACAGACATTTTAAACATATTACATCTTCTAACAAAACCAATGACTCTTATTCCCAGAAGCAGTGTGGCTATGCTCAGAGTACTGCTGCTATATATTCCAATTATTGCTCACAGGAACCTTGTAGGCTACTACAACAACAAGGGAAGTCATTGGATTATATCATAGATTGTGGAAGTCACAAGCTTGGTTAAAAAATATCAAAAATTTGGGTTTGACCAGAAGAGAGGGGCAATAGCTGCTTGACAGACATTAAAATAAATCTAACTTGTATGTTTTGAGTGACTCTGAAGTGACTGTGTGCAACACTGACTTTGTGTTTGTGCTGTTTGAACTATGCTCTGCTGAGGCTTCAGGACAGATTCTGGAGGATGTGAGGTGTTTTTAATCCATAAAGAAATAAGATTTTCAGAAGTGTAATTGTGGAACTGTGCAAACAGTCTTGACTCACCCTTTTCCCCTACCCTTTAGCCCAATTCCTATTTTTTGTGTGTTCATGCCAAGAAGTGGCGTTGTCCGAATTCTTTTTGTGATTTGGGGAACAGTAAAAGGTTTATTTGACTCTTCAAGCAGATTTTTCAGGCACACACGTCAAGCAAATGTTCATTCTAACAGCCACTGTAATGTTTTGTTCGACGTCTTGCAACGTCTTACACTTAATATATAATCTTCATTGACAAGCTTTAAAAAATTAAATTTCTCTGTCAATATTTACTGCCAGTAAAAACATTGCTGTGTCAAGTTTGACGTATTCCACAGTGTTATATTTGACAGAACTTGTATTTGTTGATAATCTTCCCCAATAAAATAGCATTGCACAGCAAAGTCTGTTGTACAGTAAGCTTGATAACTTCATTGTTACGCAACATGTGTGAGAACATTTCCACTCCATTTGATTAGCTAAACAACAATTTATGGCGTATTGGTTTCTTTGAAGGGGTGGAACTGTTTTTACTACCATTTGTGACTTTAAATTAGAACCAAGGAGTAGGAGTAAGGGTTAGACATACTTTTAAAAATCATTCATTATCAGTGTTCTTGTCTCCACATAGTATTTTCATCCATCCATCCAATATCTTTACCCGCGTCTTCCTTTCCGGGACACTGGTGGCCCATGTCCAACATAAAAGGCTCAAACTTGTTCTTGGCAATCAGTTCTCCACGTTTGGTTACAAATACAACAGATTTTTAAAAGTCAGAATAAAAACCAGACATGCTTTCTCGTTATATAAGCTCTGATGAAACTTCTTTAACTGATAAACAATGTTTCGGCTTTAAGGAGTCTTCCATGGAGCTCCCTGTCCAAGTTAGGAGCCTGGCTGACAGTCTCCACAATGTGTGGGGGCGGAGCTTCATCCTATCTGAATGGCGACCCTGCCGTCTCACTATGGGATGCCTCATGCAGTGCTTTTAACAAGCTGCTGTGTCTCCCCTCTTAATAAGCCCAAACAAGTTAATCCAATCGACACACTCAAACCCTTTCTTTTTCTTTAACAAGACACTGCCTCTAACCCGTTACTCCCTGGCGGGGGGGGGGGGGGGG
>JARVLU010001462.1:18464084-18477972 GCA_031762415.1 Simpsonichthys santanae
ACCCGTTAATCCCGGGCGCCCCCCCCCCCCCCCCCCCCCCCGTCACCATACCATCACACGAACGGAGGAAGAGTGAAAGCCTCCATTAGGAAGGACGGGCAATGAAGCCCTCTTTGGGCTCAGCACTTTCTACACCCCAGTGCTAAATAATTTGCACTCATACTGTATATTCTAAACACCCACACACTAGCGCTCGCATGTGCCTGATATAAAACTGCTCTATTTGGACGGGGCATACAAAGAAAGGGGTTATGTGCGCCGACCCCGATCCACACGCACTAAACAACAAAAAAACCACACACAAACTAAAAATTCTGAGGGGACGTTGCCAACAAGCACGCACTCTGGGACATAAAAAAGGCATTGTTAACAAACCCTCCCAGCTCCACAAACAAGAGCCACTGATTCCCTAACAATACAAGCCCCTGGATGCACTCACCCACCAGCTCTGCGCAACCTCACACCAACACAATAAATAACCTGCACAACAAAAGGCCATTGTGTGTAAAAAGCCTACAGTTTGGCCATTACCGCCATGATATACGGTGCTGGAAAAACATATTGGCAGCTGACTATTGTACATGCAATTTACAGTAGCATGTCACTGTTATGGGGGCTCGTGCAGCCTATTATGCAGAGCAGTTGTATTTATATATTTCAGTGCAGATGAAGGGCGTCTTGGCAAAAGCTCTCATCTGCTAGCTTTCTGCATGCAAGTCAGCTTCAATAGCTTTACCCAAGGGATGAAGGGTGAGGAATGCCTGGCAGTCCAACAGCAGTGCGTCGTCTGTCATCTCTAATCAAAATATGCCTGTCTACACTGATGTCAGCCCTGTAATAGAAATGAGCACTAATTGACTTCACAGCCATCTCAGCCAAATAAATGCTTGGTTTGGTAAAGCCTTTCACAAATCTCAACGCAACGAGCCGTTAAAGCTTGATGTTTTTTAAAATTATTATTATTTAAACGTATAAAATCTATTAGATTTGCAGTAACGGAGCTGTTGATTTGCCTTTAAACCAGATGTTGTCTGTGTGTAATAATGAATGGGGTAAGCCCTGAGTCTAAAGCTTCTGTTCTCCACCTGAGCTGCAAATGTCGAGGTGAAGCTTCAGAGATGATCTGTCAGTGACTTTATAACCTCAAGAGAGCTCCAGTAATTCCAGCGAAAATGACAGACACCAGCCGGGACAGAACCGTGTTGTTTGTTGAGTTTAGTGTCAGTTCTGTTGAGAGCAGCTGGATCAGCCCAGCGATGTCTCTTACTTCTTCCACCCTGCACCCACGATTCTTAACAAGCGCTGAAAAGCATCGCCACTCAAGCTGGAGTGAAACACAACCCATCTTCTCCTGCAGCTGATGATCTCTGTGACTCACAGAGATGGAATCATATAGAGATCAGCTACTATATAAATCACATGGATCATAGTTGTGCAGCAGCAAGGCTTTGATAATCCTCTCAAGAAAAACAGGCAGCTTTCAGTGGAAATTAGAGCTTTAAATTTTTAAATTTAAAAAACTTTTTCAACTTTGTTGCTGAAGGTAAAGAAAGCTAAATATGTTTGAAATGTTCTTTTACGTGACATTCTACATTTGAAATGCCTCCAAGTCAAACATGGATCTTTGAATGGTGTCACACCCAATTTCCAAGTTTCCTGGATCCAAGTTGACAAACTACTTGGATCATGATTGTTGTGCTCAGTGACCAGGATAATTATCATTAGCAATAAAGATGACATTTATGTTACATTTATTTCACTTTATTTATTCAAACCCTGCAACACAGAAAGAAAGAAGCGGGTAAAAATACTGGATGGATGGATTTATTTATTTATTCATATCTTTAAACATTGTAACAACATGCTGTATAACAAAGGTGTGTGTGTGTGCGACTAATTTATTGAAATATTGTGAGTTACAATAAAGTTATTTGCTTCAGCTACGGCATGTTTTATGCACGAGGCAGCCATTTTAGATTTTCAGTTGGAGCTTGTGAGAAACCACAAATTTTCCATGTCGTAATTCTGACAGAGAGGTGTTCCCTCTGGTTTTTTCAGATGTAAAATTCGACCTCCCAAGTACCACTAAACTCAAGATTTTTTTAAGCGTCCACAACTTACTTGACAATTTATAAAAAATAAAAAATAAAAAAAAATAAAATAAAAGGTTATTGTTCGGTTGTGTTTGAAAACAAAACAAAAGTTGTTATTTTGGCTATTAATAAAAAACACAGACACACATGTTGATCTCTTTTATAAAACCATTTAACGTTCAAATGTTTAGGTTTTCAAATTAAACAGGACACGATTTTTGAGCTAACAAAAGTTAAAATAAATACATTTAAAAACTCTAAAACACATTAGCTTTCTTTTTTTCATTTTCTTAAGATTTATTAATTAAAAAAAATGTTTACAAATTCAGAACAAAACCTTGTAAACCTTTATTGAAGAACCTTTAAATTAGGGTATAATGTTTGTGTCGTCTGCATAGAGAGTTTACACATTTTATTTCCAGTATGATACAGCTAAGGGGCGGCACAGTGGTGCAGTTGGTGAAGCTGCCCCCTCTCAGCAAGCAGGTTTCTCCGGTTCATATCCCGGCCAGAGGCCTTTATGGGTGGAGTTTGCATGTTTTCTCCATGCATGCATAGGTTTTCTCCGAGTACTCCAGTTTCCCCACATGCATATATTGGGCTGACTGTGAACTTTAAATTTTGCTAGGTGTGAGTGAAAGAGTAAATGTTTGTCTCTATGTGTCCCTGTGATGGACTGGAGACCTGTCCAGGGTGTCCCCCACCTCTCACACAGTGATAGCTGGACATAGGCACCAGTGACCCCTGTGACCTGAAAAGAAAGAAGCTGGTAAAGTTGATGGATGGATGGATGGATGGATGGATGGATGGATGGGTACAGCTAAGGTGCTCACATGACTGTGTCTCTGAGCTCGTGGCAGTGAGGGACACTGACTTCAACTTGTTGGAATGATCACATGGAAACTGGAGAAACCCAACTGGACAAAAGTCGAGACCATAATGAACCGCTGATTATCAAAACACTGTTGAACACAGCAAAACTTCAACGCTACACAGGTTTTCAAAACAAAGCGATTCTTTTCTTTTTTATTGGTTCAGATTTATCCTCCGTATGAATGCGAGACATAAATCATCAAGCCTCCACATTAACTTCACCCATGTGAGGAACCAGCCGCTCTTTCTGTTATTCCTGCTGAGATTGATTTTTTTTTTTTTTTTTTTGCTGTAAACCCTATCGCACACCATTTAGCACTGTTGATGTAGAAACATTTCTTATCCCAACGTGACACAGTTTTTTTTTCTTATTGTTCCAGACAGATCCATTCATGGCTTAAAAACAACAATAAAAAAATTAAAAAAAACGGTTCTTTCCCCCATTTACCCGTTCCATACTGCACCGCTTGAATATTCAAAACGTGTTCATTGTCTTTGCGTGTGTGTTTTGTTCGTTGTTTGTTGTGCTGTCATTCCTCAGTTTGGCTCCTGAACTTCAAAGAAAAGGCTTATGTCAGTTTTTGATGAAATGGTGGGGGAAAAAAAAGCTTAAAAATAAAAAATAAAAAAAGGAGAAAATGAAAACCTTTTGTGCCAAATGCTCCTGCCTTGAAACGTGCATTTATTGACGGGCGTTCAGTAAATCAATGGAATATAATTAAATTCAAACCATGTGGTTTGTTTTTTAACCTGCTCAAGCAAACAGCCCTGTGGACGGGCTGAGGTGGTTCAAATGTGCTCTTTCACTGGAGGATGTCACAGAACCACTGTGCACGGTATTAGTATTTGTGAGGCTCACAAGGCAATCAAATAGTGCATTGCTAAGATGCTGACACAAATCTCATTTGGTATATCTTAAGTGTGACAAAGCCATTTTTGATCCGCTTGAATATTAGGGGCAAAGACGCACTTGCAGCTGCAACAAATCAGTTAAGAAAGGTAAAGAATATTTTCCTCAACACATTTTCTCCTTTCTGTTGTTTTTGTCACTGAGTACTGAGGAGTCTGGCTCCTTGCTCCAGCTGTTATCATCGTTCTCCCTCTTGAAGCTGGCCCTGACCATGCAAGCATAGGGAATCCAGTTGGACGGGGTGGGAGGTGAGCCTGTGGTTGGTAATCACCTGCTGGCATGGAAGGCACAGATGGCACAAATATAAGCAAATGTTTGTGCAGCGCTGATCCAAGAAGTCTTTCTGACAGGTTGACAGACAAATGCAGAAACCCGAGGAACCCACAGCAGGCTGAAGAATTACCGCATGCAGATTTGGCTGCGGAAAACTGTCAACTTGGCAGATAGGAAGCTACCTGTAGTGCAAACTAAGAGTTAAAACGCTCGTCTCCGTGCTGCTTTAGCAGAAAAGGTGTAGGCGTCAGGGCTTGAGTTGTCAAAGGGGGTTGTAATGATATAAATGCTAAAAGCAGCTGGATAAAGGCTATCAGAGAACTTGACCAGTGCACAAAAAGAATCAAAAAGTGAGGTCATGGAAGAGATCAGAGCATGTTATCTCCTCTCTCAGGGATTTTTGATAGCTTTAATTGCTCTTGTGACTTATTTGGCAGACCAAAGACCTGCTTTCTTCTCCAGGTTTCAAGGCAGCCATTCAAGACCAAGATTCTCTCCTAAATATGCATTTCTGACAGACGATTGCACAAAACTATTACTAAAGTCAGATGAAGTCTATTAGGTTTTTCTTTTCCTCAGATGAAAGAGTTTGGTTTTACTCATTTAGATTGCTGATGTTTGCAGAGATTTGTTAGTCAGGGCATCAAGCAATGAGCAAGCCTTTGAGAAATTTCTCTTTTTGAAGACTCTCCTGCTATTAGTCTGCGCCGTGGTTTGCCCTTCACAAGAGATAGGTAACACTTGCCAAGACCTAGTAATTAGTGCAGATGGGGACTGTAATACTCTCAACCCCTCCCAGCAGAAAAGCCAAGGGAGGCAATCTATAAATTCTTGCATATTAATGCAATTTAAACCCACTCTAGACACCTCGCTTGGAGGCAGGTGATAAAAAGGTGAAAGGCAGGCTACCTGGCACAAAGCTGCTGAGATGTCGGCAACATCTAATCTCAGCTCAGCAAATTTCCAGTTACACAACAAAATAACTTCATAATCTGTCTCCTTTCATAGAGAATGCTCTCCAAATCCTGACATTAGGTCTTACAGCTGCCTGACTATCAATAATTAAATGGTAATCTAAAAACCCATTTTAGTTGGGGCATCTTTCTGAGCCATTGTCCCGGCTTCTCCTCCTCCTCGGTCTATTTTTTCCTCTTTCCGTAAGATCTAGTTAGAGATTCCATTAGCATGAGAAAGCAGGCTGGTAATTGTCTTCACCCTACAGAGTGATCCCTGGATAGAGGATTAGGCAGAGCAAAAGCCCTATTTCAACTCTGAGCACAGATGCTGCTTACAGCCATCCCATCCAGATTAGATTAGACTGCAGAGATGAGACCAACAGGGAACTTTGAGCCTCGTTAATATGTTCACAAGAGGTTCAAATCTAAACTTTTATTTTCCTCGGCACCGGCTGTGAACCCCTTGTTGTTTTATTTTTGGGGTGGAGGAATATTCTTTTAAATCTACTAATATGCTTTTCTGTTGAAAATACGTATTGGAGGGAAGCCAGTTTATAGTTTCTCCCGTTCTGCAATATATAGAGTATTTAGAACCGAATCTCCCTAAATCATCCCCCCGGGCCACCCTGTCCGTCACTAATCTGCCCGCCACCGCCCACTCATAAGGAGGTGTCACATTTCTGGCGCGCCTCCATGGGATAAGCACTTCAAACAGCAGAGCTTCTCCACTTGACCTTTCCATGGAGATGATCGATTAAGCTCTTTGGATTTATTCCATAAACAGGCAACCATTACATCAAAAAAGGCAGCGAATTTACCTCTGAGGCAGAGCTTGAAATCCATATAAGCTTCATGAGGATTCCAATTTTTTATTGGCTTTTTAAATCCACTTCTTGCACCACATTAATAACCACGGGGCCTTTTCAAAGTCCGTTATGGTGTCTGAATCACGGCATTTCACTCTACCTGTGATAATAACTGCAGCAAATCACACGACAAAGTGAAATTCAGCAATCTGTATTCCATGAAAGCGACGATGCCGAAAGAAACAGTGGAGCTCTGGAAAGGTTAAACAGCAACAATAATGTGGTTTTGATATATTTTTAAAAATGCATGCGTATTGTGGAAATGTGGACCTGTTCAGGAAGCTAAAGCGAGGAGCAGTGAGGCCAGTAAAAAGTCTGCCTTTTACTTGCAGCCTGAGCCATTAAGTTACAACACTGCAGGCTTCCTGTTTTCATGCTCGAACACCCTCTACATGCGCTCAGTAAGGACAAGAAACAATCTCAAGTGGAACAACAGGGAAGGAAAACCCAAAACGACAAAGAGCATTTCGGTGACAGAGTGCTTTAAACCACAACAAATCGCACGCCACTTCAAATCAGATTAAAAGTTAAAGGAGGAATCCAAACTAGGTTTAATTTTACTAGTGAGAAGAGATCTCTGTCTAAAGAGCATCCTGTTTGTAATCACAGTGGCCAGTGAGCTGTGCTTCGAGCTCTAAGGGGCTCCTGCTATGATAATCATATCCCATTTGAATAATGAGGCAATACCGCCACTCCTGCTGCCCATTCCCCCTACATCCTTCACTGAAGTATTTGATAGACACTAATTCTAGCTCCATCTATAAAGCTCCTCTCATGCATTTTTAATAGAATCTATTACTTTAGGATTAAATTATAAAAGACTGTCCTCCTTAAATTTTTAATAGTTTGCATAATTGGTATCAGGGCCTGAATGCGCACCATAAAAACCCAGTTTGTACAGGGCTGAGCTGCAGAACGAGTCACACAAAACCACACGTGGCAATACGACACTGTCACACTCAAGCACACATCTGTTCGTGCTCCTGCACACACACGCAGGAGGCAGGGTCGTTACGGCTTTGAATGAAGGGGACGGTAAGGTCAGAGAGAGTTGATGTTGGCTGATGAACTCCTGAAGGAGCGTGAGACACAAAGAGTCACCTAATGGAGGCTGAAGATGTGAACCAGGTGTCTATGAACCCTGCTGCTGTAGACGTCAACAGCGGGCAAAAATACTCGCCGTGGCAAACAGCAAAAACTACTTAGAAGATTTACAGCTTCCCTTTGTCCCAGCAGTCTGTCATAATGTGTTCAGTATGCTTGGCTGGAAATGCCCCCCCGCCCCTGTTCCCTGTTTCAGGAAGATCATCCATGAGTTAAATGTCATCTCTCACTCTCAGCATCTCCAGCTCGGCTCTTTCCAATAACATACAGAGCATACAGGGAAGCAAATGTGTCTGAGATGAGGTCGGCTATTTGGTGGGGCAAAAGGGGGCGGTGCCCCCTCAAACAAATGCCTTGCCCCCCCCAGATTAAATACACTGAAAAAGACAAAAGCCTTTCAAACATCTCTCTCACCTGTCTGCTCCATTCTGTGTGGGGCTGTATGTAATGTCAGCGGTCAGCAGAGACCCTCCTCACAGTAAACATCCAATCAGTGTCCTGTATGCAAATGAGTCTAGAAGTAGCATTAACATGTGGCGGCCCACCCGCGAACCGTTGTGACATCTTTCTGCTTTTAAAAAGCAAGTATGCTTTACCAGCATGTCTAATTAAAATATGAGGGTGTCATAATGGTGGTGTAGGCCCTCGTCTTTTGATTGACACCTCTGTTGACCATCTGGGTCAAGGTCTCTCTTGAAAATGAGTTCTCGTGGTTCAATGAGACTAACCTGGATAAATAAAGGTTAAATGAAAATGAAAAAAAAAAAATGGTCTCTCCAGAGCCAATTGTCGGGGGAATGTATGTAAAGGTCATGGATGTTATCACTTACTAATGTTAAATTAATGTAGAACCATGTGTGTGCAGTCAAGAAAGTATTTTTGTCTACTCAGAGAGGAGCCTGCATAACTGACAACTGATAACTTCTGACACCTTCAAATCTGTAAGCAGAAGTTACCTTGACCTCTCATAAGCATTAGATGCTTCTTTATACTGTTTGAGGGCAAATCTTACGACCGCAGCTTCGATGTAACATCCATGTAAGCCTGTGTGTTAATTCTGCCCCCTTTTGCAAGGAGTAAAACAGGGTTAAAAAAATCTTCTCGTATCCTCATTGTGGCTCATTTGATTAATGAGATGATGAAAGGGTGATTAATTTATCCAACACCAATAACATTGACTGGGTGTCAAGTGTTCTGACCGGGGACATCCACACTCTTCCATACAGAACTGACCAGTCAGCTCTGATACCTGTTCTTGACACTATAGAACAGCCAATCAAATTCCCGTCATGTGGATACGCAATGTCCATGGGCAAAAATTAAAATGGAAGTAGAAAATGAATTGTAAAGTTAAGTTTTAACTAGGGATGGGGTCGATCCAATCCGGTATCGGCCTTCATTACCAGCATAATTTATGTATCACATTTTCCGATCCAACCTGCCGTTATTTCTGATCTATGATGCATGTTGGCTTCAAACTATGGAATGGATTTCCTGAACTCATGAACCCAGAGTAACAAGACCCGCCTCACATTCAGAAAATCCATTTCACAGTTCACAGCCAGCTACAACATGAGGACTGAGTGAGCAGCACTGTAGCTAACAGCTAGCCAACTTTTCACCGTAACATGTCCGCTGTGTGGAAGTATCTTACACTAAACACTGCAAGACAGCAACGTGCAATGTCTGCAGAGCCATAGAGCCACATTAAACCATGGTCAAGTTAGTTTTATGTTGGACATTCGAGCTCCGGGGCTTCAGTGGGACGCCACTCTCGCTGAACCAAAACAGGCATCCCGACCCCGGCCAGCCGCGTCCAGTCAACCCCTCATTTAAAATAATATGTGAAATAACTTTAAACAAAAAATCACTTAAATTAATCACTTTAATATCCACTTTAAAGCTAGGGATAAAATAAAACATGTTTTGTGTTAGCAGAATTTAATTCTAACTTAAACTTATCCAACATTAATAAAACTTACCTCAAGTTGCCTTTTTGGACATGCACGCATATATGTGTACACATTGTACTTGAGAGGAAATTATTACAGCCTCATATAAAATTAATGATGATGATGATATCGGAACTGGATCAGTATCGGATGATATCCAGATTTAAATATTGATTGGATTGGAAGTAAAAAAAAAAAAAAAATGTGGATCGGTACATCCCTATTTAGAATATTGCAAGAGGGGTTTTTCACTTATCGCGAGGGCAGTGAGAACAGAAAACCCTGTAATAAACAAAGGATTACTGTAATGTCTTGTGTGACTCTTTGAACGGCCTCAGTTCGGACAAACAGGTTTATTCTGAGCCAGCTGACGAGCTAATGGCTAGTCTGAGCAGGGTCAAGACCAAGACTGAAAATGAGAATGTGAAAGGAGGAAGTTTCTGTTATGGGCCTTAAATGACTGCACACCATTTTTAAACCAAACACAAATGTTAATTTCACATTTTAGTTGTTTTGAAGTTGGTGGTTATCTATAAGCACAAGCAGCAGCAGCAGTTAGCTGTATCACAGCTGGGGCACCGTGGGACACTTTCTGAGAGAAATCAGAGTATTTATGTAAAGTTTTTACAGTACAAAATCTCATTCACATGTTACATTTTTAAAACTGGACTTGTTTTTAAAAGGGCAGCAGTCCACTTTGATCCTGGTTTCAGTCAAACTAACCGTTAGCACTTTAATTAATTAAATATACAGTATATATACAGTATATATTTTTTCCTCCATACTGAAGCCATTAGAAGAGCTATGTCATAGTGTGTAAAAGTTTGGAAAAAGTTGAAGAACTCAAAAAGTACAACTAAACTTTATTTTAAAACAAAACTAACATGGTGATACAATGAATCACACATGAGAACATGGACATGAGATCACATAATGTTCAACTGAGGAAGGAGCGTGAACTGAAAGGCTTCATGCAACACTGATGAGAATATGAGACAGCTTTACATGAAACAGGAAGCAGATGAGAATGGGACGTTCCAGGAAATGACTGATGGTGGCTGGGAAACTCCAGGAAGAACAAACTGAACACAAAGAAAACATAAATTAAACGCCATGAGAAAATAAACATGCACTATAAAGTCAAAACAGAAAAATAATCAGCTTTCTGACAGATACCCACTTTAAAAGACCTGAAGTCTCCCTTTAAGGTTAAAAGAACCTGTGCACATATCTGCATTTCATCCACCAGACACTTTACATATTACTGTTTTGTTATGTTAAAAATAAACCATGTGGCTGTTATAAATAATCAAGAGGAAATATTTATTGTGTGACTGTGTGACATCTTTTTTCAATGATAAAGTAATAATATTCAAAATTGAGAAAAAAATGTGATCCTATTTTATAGGGAAAGTAACAATTGATCTATTTGTTATTTTATCAATAATAACTAGTGAAATTGCATTTCCTGAGAAAATGCAATGTGAATGCTTACTGCAGAACAACTTGCTGAGAAGCAGCTGAAGTTAGCTAAAAACATGCTGAAATATTGCTGAAATGGAAGAGCAAGCCTACATTAGCAGAAGAAAACAGAACAAACACATATTTGCTGAAATGAGTTTAAATACGCAGAAATTAGGAAATTAGCTAAAAGGTGAAATTTGCATAAAATGGCTGAAAAGTAGCTGAAAGGCGAAACACAGCTTAAACTTCCAAAAGGAAGCAGAAAGAGCTGAAATGAGCTAATAATGTGGCATTAGCTGAAAAACCCAAAGTTGCATAAAAACAGCTAAACGGTAGCTGAAAAAGTAGAAATGAGCTGAATAAAACTGAAACGAGCTGAATAAAGCTGAAACAAGCATAACAAGCTGACATTATCAGAAATAAGTTAATTAGGGTGAAAGTAGAAGAAATTACCACAAAAAAACTTGAATTTATTTGAAAACACCCAAAATTAGCTAGAACATGCTAAAAGGTATAGCTGAAAAGGTAGAACAAGCTTAAATTAGCAGAAGAAAGCAGAAAGAACATGTTTGCCAATTTAGGCTGAAAGAAGCAGAGATTAGCACAAAAAGTGGAAATTATCTGAAAAAGGCTGAAATTAACAAAAAAAAAAAAAAAAAAAAAAAAAAAAAAACCCTGCTGAAAAGTAGATAAAAGGCAGAAAGATGCTTAAATTACCAGAAGGAAGCGGGGAGAGCACATTTTTGTTGAATTAGGCTGAAAAAAAGTGGAAATTACTGCAAAAAATGTTCAATTATTAGCTGAAAAAGCTAAAATTAGCATAAAATAGATAAATAGTAGCTGAAATAGCAAAAATAAGCTGAAAGAAGAACAAACTGAAATTAACAGAAATAATTTATAAGGAGCACAAAAATGTTGTAGGTAGCAGAAATTGAAATTAGCACAAAAAAGCTGAAAAACAGCTGAAATTAGCTGAAAGCAGCTGAAAAAGTTTAAATCTGCACAAGGAAGCTGAAAGAAGCTGAAGCAGAACAAAATGTGCAAAGAGCAGTAAAAGGTTGTAAACACATCTAAAGATTTGAAGGATGTAAAATGAGCCCAATTCATTTTCCACGAGGAAAAAAGTGGCAGAAAAGACTAAATATTTAAAAAGCTAATGCTGCACCAATACCAAGTCATAGCAGGATTGTGTTGAACGAGCTGAATGTTTCTATATATGATTTGTTGAAAAAACTGTGGAACGAGAAAGATGCTGAAAAGCATATGGAAGAAAAATGGATCACAATAGTGTGAATGCTTCATAAATGTTCACACTGTTCCAGCTAATTCATCTTTGTACACATTTTAAAGTCCAGCAGGTCAAAGTAAAGTTAGGCCCTGTGTTGTGGGGCATGACTGGTCTGGTTGTTGACTGAGACGTGTTTGGGTGTCCAACTTCTGGGCAAGGTAAGTTGAGCGTGCATCAAAGCAGAGCAAACATTTGAAGCCTTCGTCGTGTCTTGTATATTTTTCCTTCAGGTCAGAACGCTGGGGCCACAGGCGGCGGCGTGCCAGGGCGAACCTGTGAACGCCTGCAGCAGCTGTGAGAGAGCAGCAGATCTGCCATTCCTCACACTTCACCAGCCAACGAGAGAGCGATTTACGATGGAAGGAGAGGGAGGGGAAAAGAGACAGACATGGAAGAAGAAGACATAAACAGACTGAACCAGGGATAAGGATCAAAATAAACAGAAAATCAAAGGAGGAGTTGAGAGGGGAGGTGATAAAGGAAGAAAAATATAAAGAGCATAAACAGGAAACAAACAAACAAAAAAAAGATCAAAAAGGTCAAAGTAATAATGAACCATTGAAAAAGCTGCAAGTAGAAGAACCAGTTCTTGCAGCTTCCAAGCTGGTCAAATGATCTCACCTCTGGAAAGTTTGATGAGATTGATAACAAATCTAGAGCCGGAGCAGACGTCCGCCATGAGAAATAACTAACCTTCAGTTTCCTTGTGCCTTCAGTCCTGGTCCTCTGGTGATTCCTCCTAGGATGTCTGGTCCTTCCCTTGTCTCCAAGAGAAGCCATTGGAACCATCTCCTTGTGAGTCCTCATGAAGTCTGTCATCCGCCCTGCCCTTCTTCTCCATAAACCTGCCTCTCACCTGCACCTCTGTCAGACGCTGGATTCATTCATCCTCCCCTCTCAGCCTTCAAAACAAGAGCTGTGAGCTGGACTAGTCATTCACTTCTAACTTCTCAAGATCAAATAAGGATTATACTCCACTATCTGTTCTCTGCTGATCCTCATGTGCTCCTACCCCTTCCAGCACCTGCAAATGCCTCTTGTGGCTCTCTTGCCTTCGGTTTTACTGCACTTGGGTGTTATGTTACTAATCAAACATGCCATTTTTAATTTTGTTGTACAAACAAGCGGCACTGGCCACGCCTGGGCTCATTAAGACAATTTAAAGACGGGCACATGCAGGTTAGGCTGCCTTCAGGTGCAGGCCACCCTGGTAAAAGAGATCTGTGATCTCAGTGGGATTTGACTGGTTAAAGATTTATAAATAAATAAATTAAAGTCTGTGGTGTTTTTCCTACCTGTTACTCGCCGAGGTGGGCTTCTGAGGACAACACTGGCAGACCCCAAAGGAAGTTTATTAAATTATCCCTTCATGTAAACTTTTAAAGGTGTCTGCCAATACATAATAATAATAATAATAACAATAATAATAACAATAATAATAATAATAATAATAATACGATTTTATGTTCAAGAGCCTTGTAGAATAAATTAATTGGACTGACGGAGTTTCTTTAAAAAAAAAAGACAAATAATTTTAGGTGGAACTGCAAAGATCTTTAAAGATCGATAGATGCAATAGATGCAGTTGCTGTCCTTGTTACTCATGACCCAGGATAAATTTGTGCGCCTCATTCAGATTCAGCTACAGTTTCTGTGATGTTTTCAGCTAGCTGTTCTGGTAAGCGCTCTACCAAGGCTGTTTGGAGCCAGATTAGATAAGCCTTGGTTCTTGTTTTTCTTCAGACAGACAGTTTAATTGTCCTGCAGCCTTGAGTGTCTTTATGGCGATCCAATCCAATAGACTGTATGCCACGGACTTCCGTTCTAGCACTTCCGCAGTTTTCGGATTGGCGGCGCACTTCTGGTTAGCAGGCAACACAGAGTTAGTGATGGCTTTTTTCACTCGATCACTGCATGGATGTCCTCAGGTTTGACATGCCGACTACAAACGTGGGTGTGACCATATAATGCTACGTTTTCCCTGCGGATAGCCACGATACATTGTTGCCTCAACTCCTCATCGGCAGGTAAGTTGCAAAACTAACCACTCTATTGTACTTACCAGTTAGTGGACGCAACAGCACACAACAGAACTGCCTTGCAGTGCCA
>JARVLU010001462.1:18479290-18489771 GCA_031762415.1 Simpsonichthys santanae
ACAGCTGCGCACTTAGAACACCGTTTTAATGTGTTTCCAAGCAGTTAGCTAACAAAATACTCTAAAAAAAAAAAAAACGAAAAAAATATAAAATGCTGCATAAAAAAGGCAACAAACGGCGCGATGACGTCACTGGGGGCGTCGTCGTAAGTACGGAGCGCTGTAAGTCGATAGCGCCGTAAGTCGAGGACTACCTTTATTATTATTATTATTATTATTATTATTATTATTACAGACATTTCATTACTATTTTTTTTTTCTTTGGCATTTTTGACCTTACTCAGAGCAATTTAGTAAAGTGCAGACGTTTAGCTGTTTTGGCAACGGCCATCGTTGCTGCAGTGAATCATAAGTTCACCTGACCATCGCCCTCTAGTGTTTTATAAAACTCTATGTAACAGCCCAGTCCCATGAAGAAAACACTGATCAACAACAACAACAAGAAAAACAACAACAACAACAAATGTGCTGGAACATGATGTTTATGCATGATGCCCCCTTCACATGTATTTGTAGAACCGGCCCTGGTCTGTGGCATCTTCCACAAACTGGAGGCCCCTTAGAAATCTGTGCACGTCACCATCCTCCAAATTAGCACCACAGGGACACCTTCCTCACCGCCCCCGCCTGCTGGCAGCAGCTCTTTGGCATATCTGTACCGGGGAAAATATTTCACACTGTATGAATTATTAAGCGCGGGGCCAGTGCTAAGCAGTGTGGAGATAGACCAGTTATTCACAGCTCTATTGGGACGGATGCGTTGGAAACCCAGGCCGCTCGCCTATCAGATCGTTTGTCATGAGCGATAGACAATTTACAATGAGAGAATTTTTCAATTTATTCATTCTGCTGTCACTGCAGTTTTCTAGCGCCGCTCTTTCCACTCAACAGCCCCCTCCTCCTTCAGCGCTGTCTCATCTGCTGAGGGGGGATCTGTGTCCGAACCTGCTCCTCTGTCTAAGCTCACTTTGTTTTCTCTCTCTCCGAGGGAAAAGGTGAAGATGAAACACATGTGCAGATGATTCTACTTTAATCAGTTGAATGCAGGACATCCTGTGATGTTTGATTTTATTAAAATGATTGTATCTATTTTTTTTTCCTTTTAAGTAGAGTTCTGCAGAGACATTATGGACAGTACCTATAGTTCTATGCATGACCACAGATTAATTATGACCAAACTGACATGCTAACAACTAGAATGGCCCAAACCAAAAAGCTCTTCTGGTTGATCTCAAGAAGCTTTTTACAACAGGTAAGATACTAATGATTATAACTTTTCCACACAACCCCACTTCAGAGTATCTGAAGTATAATTTTAAGGCCCCAGTAATGAACCTTTGTCGGCAGTTCTGTGAAAAATGAAATGACAGGAAGCGATATGAAAGAAGATGGCTGATCATGTAAGAACTCAGCTTCTGGTAAGAATGAACCCTTTCATTAAGGTCTTTGAAATTTAGACATGATGAATTTGTACAACTCTCTGTAATTAAACTGCAAACAACATAAATACATGTTTTCTAAAATTTTAAATGGAGTTATGAGTTTATCAGTGTTTTAAGGAAGACAGACACATCTCAAAAGACAGATCCCTGCTTATTTCCAGCTACAAATAATAGTCAACTCCTACACACATTGACTGAGGACCTCAGAACAAGTGCTTGGCAAACTTCAATTTCAACAATAATCACAAAAGGTGAACCAGCTGTCAAAACAGCTGCATATTTTACTTTTGTTCACCGACATCTTGTGTTAAGGACAAACCACTGAACAAAGTTAGAAGTGGTGCTCTGCAACCTTTTTATCACACAGAAGCGCAGGGAAAGACAAAAAAAAGAATAAATTTTAACACTTGTTTTACACAGACCACATAATGATTTCTAAACTGTATGAACGGTCCAAACGCTGGATGAGAGCAGTTTGACCTGTAACACAGCTCAGAGTGTTTCTGTATCTGCGATGTCCTTTGAACCCTCCGCAGACGCGTTGCACTGAAAAGGTCTTGATGTGAAAAGCAGAGATGTTAGATAAATGTCCTCCCGGGCGAGGCCTCTGCCCTCGTCCTGATGATGCATTCTTTACTCAAATGCCCGCTCCCCCACAACATGCAAGCGCGCACACACATGCGCGCTCATTTGCAAACACAGACGCGCAGTGCCAACAATTCCAGCGAGGGCAGCATTTGTTTGGGGACAAGGTGACCCTGTTGCCTGGGGGCCTGTGAACAAGCACAATAGAGGCCTCTCATCCTGCACACACCCAGCTGGCTGTGTTGGGCTGCTGATGGGTGGAGAAGGGTGGGGTGTGCGAAGCATCACAACACCCTTCTATTGCAGTTTTAAAGCCCTATTCAGGAAGCCCCCCTGAGATAACTCCTTTTACTCCGTGCACAGACGGAGCAAAATCCCCGCTTGTAAGTCAGAGTCACGCAGTCAACAGATGGAGCAGCTATTGAGTGAAGGATCGCGCCGGCAGAGGCGGCTCCCCATCCATCCCTGCTGGAAACAATGGGGCAGCAGGTCAAGAGTGCTGTCTCCAAGAGGGAGGGGGTCAAATAGGACTGCGGTGGGGGCGGCATGCTTTGACAAAGTCGAGCTATGTGCGCTCTTTGAATGCGGAGGAGCTGAGCAAATCTTTTCTGGACGTGAAGTGCAGAGGAGAAGGAGGAGGCGACTTGTCCAGGGGTTTGTTTGGGGTGCGTGTGGGGGTGTTTGTGTGTAACCAGCAAACAAGTAAAAAAAAAAAAAAAAAAAAAGACACCCCTGTGCACCACACATTGGAACATTCAGAGAGAAGACAGACGTTCTTTAAGCAACAATAGTTACATTTACTTTCAACACTAAAAGTTCCATATAAAATATAGAATACGGTGAAGACAAAATAAAAACCTCACAGATTACACATTTGTGATGTTTACCACAAAATACAGAAGCTACAATTGTCATTGAGCCCCTGTAAACAAGGTTTTGAAGCACATAATTACCAGTGTTTACTTGAACAATAGTTCACTGCTCAATATTTCCCATAAACACAAAAACAAAACAAGAGACTGAAGTCTATATTATCCCAGCAGCGATATCAGATTGTTCTGATTTTGTTAATTGAATTTTGTCTGAGCGCTCTTTTGTAAAGTCGGGCGAATAACTTTGTGCCACAGAAAATAAACAGCTATGGATAGCTACATGCTCAGTCGCCCATGTGTGCTTACCTGCACCGGACCATGACCACACAGATGATCACAAAGCGGCCGTAGCTTGCTCCAGGGGGAAAGTATATCCATTTTCATTGACCAGCATCATTGCTATCATGTTCTGACCTGGACGTCAATTAGTCATCTAGTTTGCCATGCCTTACTGGATTTCCATGGCCAGAGAGGAGACAAAACTTCAAGCTAAGATACGATACCACAAACTTTATAACGGTGATCTCATAACTTCAGTTCTCATGCGGCCGGCGTAAACATTCCTGTGACTAAGCACAGATGTTCCTCATCCCTGAGAGATTTGGTTTATGGGGCTATTTTCCACAGGAAGGCACTCATTACAAAGTAGAGGGTGTCAGACGCCTTGCAGCAACTCTCCTTTAACAACCACTTGACAAGGAAATACAGAGACTTACAAAAAGACTTCCTACCACAAATCACATGTAATTAAAAGCAAAAACCTGCTTGATGAAATGAGAGCAGAAGGGGGCTTTTCAAAACCGAGGTGGGGGGGCTCGTAGGGAATAAAGCTTGGCAAGGGCAGCATAATTTCAGTCTGTCAGCTAAACACAGCAGATTAAAATATGCTTTCTTCTAGGTCAAATCACTAAATGTCAATGGTTTGCCGTTCAGATCATGCATTTTGAGAACAGAACTGAAGAAAAATTAAAACCCATTCTAACTGCACTGAAAAGGATCATCAATAAGTGCATAGGACAAAGGAGAACAACCATAAACACAGACGCTTTTATTCAGAGAGCCACAACAAAAGCACAAAATGCACCTGAAGTGCAAATCTGAGTGCAGCAGAGGACAACAGAGATATCTGGTGGGTCTGGAGAGCGCTGGCATTATTAGGACCTCAGCACTATCCATCTCCACAGCAGCTATTAAATTTCAAATATTGTTAGTTTTAAAGGAAGCTTGCTTTCCTTCCACAATAAGACACATTCAGCCCTGTCTGTGCTTTTTAACCCCCCTTTCCAGTTTGGTCTCACAGGGTCCCTTTGGTTCCAAGCAAACAATGCTGCTGGGCGGCGGCCCTTATTTAAAAGATTAATAGGATGCCGTCTTGGCAAAGAAGCAATCAGCGAAGTTTCTGTGACAGCACAAAACGTGTGGGACAGAGGAGAGACCATTGTCACGGTTACCAACTGCTGCAGCGCAATTGAGATAGCTGCAGCTTTCCAGCCCGGCCGTCAATCACAGCAGCGAGCATCAATGGGGAAAATTTAAATGATAAAACGATAAGTCATGAGCAGACGATTCTGCTGTCACCGGGACAGGGGGTTGTTTGAAAAGTAACTTGAGTGTGCAGAGATTTCACTGCAGCCATATGGAATTGGGTTTTGCATCAAGTTGCATCTCCATCATGACAGAATGCGTCATCGCCAAATGTCTTCCTCTCAGTTACATTTGGCAGCGCAGTGCTGCCACAAGACATGAGGGAACATAATGGAAATCTGACTAAAAGACAAGCTTTAGGACACTTAATTGGAGAAACCCAACCATTCTTTCGGCTTCAGTAAACAGGATCCATCAAACTTCGCCCACAGCCCGTATGACTCTGCAGCTGTCTGTGGGGAGAGGCACAGCATGCCTGAGAGGCCCTCACTTATCAAGAGGAGTGATGAAGAAATCAACTCATTCAACGCAAGTCTTTCAATAGTTCCTGAAAACACCCGTGAAAGGCTTGGGCTTGATTGGAACATTTTCTGAGAACGTTGACAGTGGGCAACAAGCACGACTCCGCTGTCCGCTTCAGGGGTTTTAATGCATGAAATCTCCTTTTCTGTCCCTTCACATCTGTCTAATATCTCAGCTAACAAACGAAGGCAGAAACTGACACTAAGAGTGTCTTTAAAAAAAAAAAAGGCATGACAGAAGCAGAGAAGATGACAGAGCGGGGAAAAACACGAGCGAGCTGCCGAAGAGGAAGTAAGAGAAAAACACTAAACAGCTGCTTTCTCCTCTCGCTTTCCCTTTGCTCTTTCCCAGGAGAGTCCCATGTGATCTCCCTGATCCTAGTTTGCGGCTGACAGAGGGGACCGCGGCTCTGTTCGTCTCCTCGCTCACATGGTTCTGTGCCTTCCCTCATCCACACTCCCTCGCCTCGCCGTCGCTCTACTCTGCCAGGAGGGGAGGGATGCTGGGGAGCGGGGGGAGCTACATCACAAGGAGAGACGCTCCCAGTGGGTTCTCGTCAGTTCCAGGCCATTGCACCTTGCTCGCTGGGATTTTGTTTACACACACACATCCATGCGGCGGCAGATGACTATTAATGGATTAATGAATGCGATAATGGGTTGTTGTTCTTGTTTTTTTTTTTTTACCTTCAAGTGTTGTTGTGACAATTCAGCTGGCAGTTTGATGCCTGGCAGAGCTTATTAAAGCGGCGCAGGAGCAGATCACGTTCAATCAAAAGCCGGCGATGCGGTTGGCGTGGTCAGTGGTGAATGTGCAGCCCAAAGGCCTGGCACACTTCCACAGTCTTTGGGGACGAGCAGGGTACGGCATGCTGCCCTTGTGCGTTCAGTCTCTACAGATGTTGCCTTGGAGAGTGGCTGACTAGCTTTCTGCCGTGACAGCTGGACAGCTGTTCGTCTAGATGTAACCACAGAAGCATGCCACAGAGATGGGGAACAGGGGGGAGGGGGGGTGTTTATTTTATTCCTATGAAGTTCCCAGGACGTGCGAAGCTGTCAATTTTGCCAGCGGTGCATACGCTTGGAGAATGAGGGGTGGCTTCTGAACAGGCTGAGGAGAGAGAGCACAGATGGGCTAATATCTGCCAGCGATTAACAGTCTTTAAAATAAATTGTTTATTTTTTTTTATAGAATTGTAAAACTATTAATTTAAAACAATGTAAGAAAGACCTAGCGTTTCTTGAAGGAATGGTACTAAGATCATATTATAATGGGAGAAGTCAGTTATTTTGGTCAAACCTCCATGTGCACGTTGTGATGTCACTCTCACAGTATGGGTTATGGACCACTCTCAACCACCACACCAAAAGATTCCTTGATATCTGCAAAACTTTCTGAAGTATAGCTATTTCTGTGTTGACTTGTGTCAATTGGCTTTGGCAGCCAACTCCAAAAGTCAATAAGTTACAGAAGCACATTCTGTGATTACTTTCTGAAAAGTTTCATAACAGTGGTTCATGAGATGTTTTGCTAACAGACACAGCTGACTCCAATGGTTATGGGCAAAGTTACAAAAACCAAACAAATTTTACACAATCATTTAGTGCTCAGACTGTGTGTTTCATATTCTTGGTAATTCATATCAGCTATAACCACACCGAACCTTAGCTTGATATCTAAACACTGACAACTATGTTTTTGTGTTGGCTAAAACTGATTAGCAGCGGTGGCCATCTTGAATTGAGTTGGCTCTAAAACACTTGTAGATTATCAGCCAGCAATGACTTTGAGAGTTTCATTAAATTGTGTCCAGTTGTGTCGAGATATTTAGCTAAATAAAAGCTCAAACAACTGGTGAGAACAAGGTTTTTAGTTTGATCACAAAAGACGGGTTTTACCACAAATGAAAGTTTTAAATATAGTTTAGAGGTAAATTACAGAATTTACTAAAGTAAGGCAGAGAAAGTATACTGTCTGCAGATTAAATTTAATCTGGACTTTGTAGCAACATCAGGCGCTTGCAATAGAATAGACAGTGCAAATTGGGTTATCTTCAGGTATCACTGATGTAAATCTGCATCTTTAAAACAGAGCACCTTAAAATAACATCAGTAAACTGTAATCCACAGATTTGAGAAAAATAAATGCATCTCAGTTTAGGATTAGGTTTGAGTAGAAAGAACAGCTGAAAAAGAGCTGTAAATACTCAGCCGAATTAAACACTTTCACCTTCTGAATAAACGAATAATAAATCTAGCAGCTTGGAGTCGTGCCAGTCACTCGTGCCAAAAGTCAAATTTGTCCTATGCGAGCCAGGCTTTTCATTATGCCACAAAAAGGTCAGCAATTTGTTCAACTCAATAAAAATGTTAATAAACCTAAGAGCTCACACAAAAAGCAGCGCTCACAGGCCTCTGAGTTCCCATAAAATGCAAACAAAAAAAACAAAAAAAAAACATGAAAATGTGGTTGGGACACGTTTGCTTGTGCATCTGTTTGAGCGCAGTGTTGCCACTGCAGCATTACATTGGTCAAAGGTTGTACCACCGCAGAGCTCCAGCAGGAAATGTAGCTTCGGCCTGGTCATAATCCCGGTCAAACTCCACCAGCAGTGCAGATATAAACACATGCGTGCACAAATCTGCATGAGTAAAAAGTTGATCAGCTCAACACCCAAATAAATCCAGGTCACACCCCTCATCTTGCTCTGCTAAATAAAACGAGGAGCCGCTATATAATTACTTTTTTTTTTTTAAATTACAGGGGGAAAAAAGTGATTATTGTGGATGCAGGTCTGGAAATAGATGGGGGCGGGTCATTGCTAAGCAACCGGTCATTATCCTCCAGAGTGGAGCGAGGTGACCGACCATCCGTCTAAACTCGCCTGGCTCCTGTACAACCCCTCTCTCCCTCTCTCCTCTTCCTCGCTCTCTCAGCCGTCTCCCCATCCGAATACAAACAGAGATAAAGAACGCTGCAATCGCTCTTGACACACAAATAGGTTAACACAATAAAGCCGGCTTTGCTTGGCTCACTCGAGGGAGGAAAGCAATTCCAGCAGCAGGCAGGAGGTAATAAAACAGGGCTGGAAGTGAATGTGTGTGTGCGCGTTCTCTGTGCGTGTGTGAGAGTGTGTGTGTCCATACATGTCCTCATGTCAACATTTCTATGTTTTTGTATGTGAGTGGAAGCAGGCACACAGAAGCTCTCTGCCCTCGAGGCCTAATATCCCATGGATTTTCAGCCCTATCCGGATACAAACAATAACACACGAGAAAGTGATGGAAATTCTAGGATATTCTCCCATTTAGAGGAAGGAAATTGTGTTTTTTTTATATTAACAATATAGCTGACCTATTCCATACATACGCATAAACATTTCCCTGCTCTCATCTAAACGGTCTCCAGCTCGGTTAAAATTCAACACGCAAATTGAATGAGTTTTATCTGCGCCAGCCTCGGCTTACTTTCCCTGACGCTGCTGCCAGGCCTGGCAATAAATGATAAAAATCTCCAGAGTTTTATTAAATCGTGTTGCATTCACGCCGAACTCAGGGGAAAATGGTGAGGTAGCTTGGACAATTACGTCCCGGACCAGACAACATTGTTTTTTTGTTGTTTTTTTTTCCAGTCGGTGGAAATTTCATTACCCTACAGCAATGGCCTTAGAATCGAGTAATAGTCTCTTTTTGTCACAGAGGCAAGCTGTCTGTGGGAGGTGTGACACCTCATAAGTGTTATCCATTTGCAACAAAAATGCATCGCTGTCCAGAAGCTGGTCAGCATAATGTGGCCCGTTACTCAGCGATATGAAGGAAGGGAAAGAACAAAACAGTAGTCAATGGCTAATTCCTGAAATGAATGCCTTGTAACGAAAAGCACTGAACTTGATACATCCATGCAGCTAAGGCTTAATGCTAACCCTCCTCCTCTTCCTCTGCAGGCCAATAAACACTGTAGCGCGTGGCACATTTGGGCTAAACTGTGAAGATGTACAGGCCAGTGAAATGAAAGTGTCACTCATTTTGTGTGTTTTCACCCATTTCTTTTAATTCGGGTAATCAAAAATATGTAAAGTGGCGACTATGTCAACAGGGAGTAAATTACGGACACATGATGAGAAAACATCTTATCTGCCTGACGTACTTCCTGCCTCTGCAGAAAGCTGCAAAGCTCAAGGGAGCGCAGTCAACTAAAACGCAAGGAGATGGAGATTAGCATGATGTGCAAGTTCCTTGTTCTTTTAAAGTTTGATCTTCCTCAATAGCCGAGGAGAATCAGATATCTCCCGTTCGAGATTAAAGTATGCCAGCATACAGGGGAAGATTAATCAGAGGCATGCGTGAGATAAAAACAGCCTTGCTTCTGGCATGGAAAACAGTAGCAAGGAAGAACTCGGCTGATAATGTGAAACATGGCAAGCCACGATGGCAAATCAAACGGCATGTGCGGGCCTCCAAAAACAAATCAAAGTGCAGACCCAACGGCAACGCAGAGGCTGGAGGAGTACAGCAGGGGCTGATCTGATAACAGCCAAGGCCTTCATTTTATTACTGGTAAAGGTTGAAGAGGGCAAGCTGTGGATTTTCCCATGTTGCTCTGTCGCCAGCCTCTCATTCCCTCTCCTCCTCTCCTTGGGATCAATGGCACTGGGGTGATTTCACAGCAGCCTGCATTGTCACCCAGAACAAATCAATGTGACCATGAGGAAAGCAAGTGCGGCATTGTTTTTAAGGAGGGCAAATTCGCTGTTGGAGAGCTTGTCAGATTTGCTTTATTCTCTTTCTTCCCCCTTTCAAGAACAGTTAGGAAGGAGCACGCTTATCCTCACCTTCTCAGGCTGAGTCATGGAGCAAACTATAAACTGCACAGCACTCAGCCTCTTCATACAAGTGTACTTATTAACCACATATAAACTTCTCAAATCCTGCTAAGTGTATTCCACGTGCGTAGGAGAAGAAAAGCGGAGCAGCCGCTCCTAACCTTTCCAAATGAAAGACTATACATTAACCCTGAAACCTGGTGAGACGTGACTTCCATTCAGGCTGACAGAGAAGTGAGAGGGGAAGAGGAGGAGGGGGTTTGGAGGAACGCTGCTGTCCGTCATCCTCTAAATGGCTGCAGATAACCCCGATGAGGATCTGGCCAGGGCTCATGAGCAGAATGGTCAGGAAATCTCTTGATTTAAAATAACAGGAAATAAAAGCTACAAAAGAGAGAGTCGTACGGCTAGAATAGTATACAGTAGGAATAATGGGTAGTCAGTGGTATAGAAAAATGAATTTCAGTCTAAATATTGTGTTTATAAAGACAAGATGGCCACATTTAACCATTAAATCTCTGGATCTGTCCTTAAAAACCCTGCAAATAAAATATTGCAGCATATGGTGTACTGTACATATGTTGGTGCATGAACAGGGTAAACTCTTCTTTTGCTAACATAAGTGTTGCGTAGCGGAGTGGTTTTCACTGCAGCGAGGCCTATTGATCAACAGAGGAACTGCAGGGAGTGGAGCATATTTCTAATGGCACTTTGTCACTAGCTATGTTTACATGCACAAAATTCTTTGACCGGATTGAAATGTTTTCTGATTGAATAATTCGAATGTATCGTTTACATGGGCACAATCCATTC